>BLKR01006933.1:0-47238 GCA_011170035.1 Teleogryllus occipitalis | reverse complement strand
TCAGTGGGAAGGTGAAGTGACGCAGGGGAGAGGGGCGCAGGCGATTGTAAACGAGCTAGTTTGGACAAACAACCTAGTGCAGGTAGTAAAGCAGCCAACAAGAGATAATGCCATTTTAGACATATTTTTAACGCGTCCGGAGGGATCCGTTACGAGTTGTGACGTAGTTCCAGGTATAAGCGACCACTCGGCTGTGTGTCTAAAAGTGAAAGGGAACTGTACACCGCATAGAACTGGGCGTAAGAAGATTTACTTGTACCGTAAGGCGGACGTGGCCAATTTACAAAAGTATTTAGTCTATAATTATTCCACATGGGCGGGAATTGGTAGTTCTGTAGAGGAAGTTTGGAATAATTTTAAGAAAATCATTAATAAGTGTATGGATCTCTACGTACCGTATAAAATCATAACAGGAAATCCCGATCCAGAATATTATAATAATAAGATACGAAAGTTAAAATGCAAAGCAAGGCGGGCATATGGGAAAAGAAAAATAAGTGATCAACATTATAAGAAATTTAAGAATCTAACGAGAGAACTATTGGAGGCGAAAGTATTAGCACAGGAAGGGTATTTGGAAACGATCCTTACTGATGAAAATAAAAGTTGGAGCAATTTTTTTAAATACGTACGGAGGCGCAAGGGGAATCGCGAAGAAATCCCGTCGTTAAGAAACGGTAGTAATAACTTAGTGGTAGACAATAAACAAAAAGTAAATATATTTAACCAATTTTTCGCGTCAGTTTTTGCAGAAAAAAGGAAGATCACCGTAAACGAATGCGAAGGAGAAAAGTTTGTACTAAATCCGAGAGCACTTAGGAAAAGAATTGCCAAAATAGGTAATAATAAATCAACGGGACCGGACGGAATTTCGGGGGAAATTCTCAAATTAGGGGGAGAAGCTATGTTATCGTACCTATTACGGCTTTTCGAGATATCACTTAACAATTCATGTATTCCTCGGGATTGGAAAGATGCCATAGTGGTCCCAATTTTCAAAGGAGGCACGCGTCAAAATGTTGAAAATTATCGCCCAGTAAGTCTAACGTCTGTAGTGTTTAAGCAAATGGAACATTTAGTGGCAGAATACTTACGCGAAATTTGGGATAAGAATAACATCATTTACGAAGGGCAACACGGTTTTAGAAAAGGATATTCATGCGAGAGTCAGGTAGTCACTGTCAGTCAGGACATTGCTGATTCTCTTGATGAAGGTTCCATTGTTCATGCAATTATTATAGATTTCACAAAAGCGTTCGACCTCGTTCCCCATGATAAATTAATACAAAAAATTAGTAAGCTTAACGTAGACAGAAGAATTGCTCTCTGGATTCGAGAATTTCTCAGCTCGCGTACTCAACGGGTGCGAATCGGGTCAAATTTCTCTTCGAGGGCGGAAGTAACGTCCGGAGTGCCACAGGGAAGTGTCCTAGGTCCGTTGTTATTTATAGCGTATATTAATGATATTTGGCAGGGAATTCAATCAAAAATACGTCTTTTTGCAGATGATTGTATAATTTATCGGGAAATTAAGAACACAAGTGATACAGAAATATTGCAGGTTGATTTAGATAAGCTAGAATCATGGGCTATCACAAATGAAATGAAATTAAATCCCAGCAAGTGCAAGTTTATTAGATTCGCGCGTTCTAGAAAGACAGACGATATCATATATAAATTAGGGAATCAGGATATTCCGAGGGCTAAATGCTGTAAATATTTGGGAATTGTACTAAACGAGGATCTGAGTTGGACAGAACACGTAAATTATGTAGTGAAAAAGGCGTGGAAGGCATTACACTTTGTAATTAGAATACTTAGAAAAGGAAGTGGAAAATCAAGGGAATTAGGGTACACGTCTCTAGTGCGTCCGATATTAGAATTTGGCTCCATATGTTGGGACCCTTATCGTTTAGGGCAAATAAAATCTCTCGAGAAAGTACAAAAATATGCTGCAAAATTTGTTAGGAGAGGACGTTCAAATTCTGAATTTATATCGTGGGAACCTTTGGAAAAACGCACAGAGAAATCGCGTCTTTGTGCATTATTCAAATCAATAAGAGGGGATCGTCCGTGGGGTGAAGTACGGGAAAGACTATCTAAACCAACTTACGTCGCGCGGAAGGATCATGGTTTCAAACTTCGGCAAAGAAAACAGAGAACAGATGTAGGTAAATTCTCATTTGTAAACAGAACGATACAAAATTGGAACAAATTACCTGCTGTAGTGCTGGAGACTTTCCCTCAGAATGTCAAAAATTTTAAAATTAGACTAAGTAAATATGGTTAATAGATTAACTTTGTAAAATTGTATTTGGTAACATGTTAACATTTTAATGTTGTTTGATGTTGTTTTTTTTGTTTTTTTGTGTAGTTTTAGAAATTTCTTAGAAAACGCTACCACCGGAAATATTCTATGTATTCCTAAGTAGCAAAATAAATATTCTATTCTATTCTATTCTACATTTTTTTTCGTAGAAAATATTGCCAGGCACAATTTTCCGATTTTGTTGTCAATACGCTAGGGTTTATTTAAGCGTTGTCTAATTCGGAACAGTATTGGTAGCCATTGTGACTGGTTAATATTCATGTGTCTAGGGTTTGAGATGTTGACGTTTGGCAATTTGGTAAGCTTGGTAACCCAAAAGGAACAGTATGTGGCGATGGTGGTGGTGCATGATGGAAGGAGGTGGTGTGTTAGTGTAGGTGGATGGATGTGTATTGATGTGTGATGAGAAGTTCTTCTCAAAAAGAGTTAAAATTGTGTGTGATCTACTACAAGAGATAAGTAAAATGTGTGCACGTCTGGAATCCCTACCTTACCTCTTTGACTTAATAAAGTTAAATTAAGAATAATGGGGTAACTGATCTAGAAGCTGAATTAATTACTGGCAAATTTTGGCTGTGTTATATTTGGCAATTATAGCAATGGCAATCCAGAAAGATCTGGTAGCCACCTTGACGGCGAGTGCATTTGAGGTAAGGGTGACAACGAAAATTACGATAAATTTTGTAATTGAGTCGCAGCTGATGCTATTCGTGAGGCTCAGCCAAATCGCCAGCCTTCCACAGCCAAAAGTTTGACTGAGAATTACAAGCCCCGACTAGGAAGCAGAAATGAAAGGTGATACGTAATTAAAGGTGACTTACGAACGAAAGGGTTGGACTTCCATTAAACTGGGCTCGTGTCAGAGAGACGAGAAGTAGCAGTACAAAAGATATCGTAAATAGAACTCCAACTAAATTGGAAAAGGGGGCCCCTTGTTTGCGAGGATGAAACAAATATGAGGATGAAACAAACGATCCATAACAAAAGATAATTTGAAATGTATCGCGAATAACTTTATAAATAAATGCATAAACGATTACCAAAATGGAGTAATGTTAGTATAATGACCGTAATTAATTCAGTCATCATGAATAATATATTTTGAATTTGGTTCAAGTTATTTATTACGCTGAATTAATCGCTTTATCTATCCATAATTCTGTGACCGCTATTATGAGGCGGGTATTTTGAAATTGCGTCAACAAATGCAATTCTGGTGATACGTCGGACGAAAGTAGAGCGGACAAACAACGGAAGGCGTTCATAGGCGTTTACGAAAATGTCCGCCATCTGGCGGTGTGAATTCTTCAGAAAAAAAAAACAAACATCAGAAATAATGGGAAACCAGCAAGGTATGATGAAAACGAGTGGAACTTTCCTTACCAATGCACAGTGATGTAAAGGCAATAAAAATTATTAAATATGGCGACATCGAAAGTAGCAAAATTTTGATCGTTTTAAATTGTTACTCGACTCAAGATCATCGACAGTTAAAAAGAAGTTCAGCAACACCATCAGATAAAAATTCTTAATCTACTCGGCAACATCAGTTGTAAATTATCGTTCAACTCGACTTATGGTGACAGAGCGAAGCATAACGCAGGGCTCTAGTTGTAATTAGAGTCTATACTGACCATCAAAAAGGAAAATCATATTTACTTTAATAATGATATAAAATACGTTACTTACCGTTTATACTGCATAAATGTAAAAGACTGTCTGTAACACATATTGTTCTTCAGGTTCTAGTTTAATGTCCCTTATCTCAATCAGGTTTTCGTTCCATTTCCCTGGAACCATTAAGCAAATGTTGAGTTGGCCCCTTGTTTTATTTCTGGCCATAACTGTATCTTCACTATATGCACATTTTATTGAGCTCTCCTTTTGCTCGTTGTGGTAGGTGTAAAGCCGACGATGTGGCTTGCCAGTTTGTTAGCAATACCATAAAACAAAATCTGTAGTTCATTTACCGATGCAAATAAGTACTACTCGAAAGCGAATTTATATTTATTTTCAAATGTTGGTATCCTATCTTTAACAGTTTCATTTACCGCACTCACCTTCTGCTTTGCGTACGATTTGACTCGTGAGAGCTTACGTTTTGTAACAGGTGAATGAGGAGTTAAGAATGTATTTATGTTAATGATTGTGGCCGGTTCTTCAGTTCCTGGTAGTATTGCTTATTTATCCTTGAAAATAGATTGATTACATGGGAGTTGTTTTTTTTTATTCATTCAAAATTCAAGTAGTATATGACTTAGTGTAGGGATCACAGAATTTTGAAAATGTGCACACAATTCACTTCTCCCCATAGCACGGCATACGCAGTTCTAACTGTTTTTTGACGTAAAATAAAGTAAAGTAAAATAAAAATAAACCCAGAAATAAATTCGGCAAATTTTTACACATCTCCCGTCTCATCTTCATTCTTCCTGCGCGCTTGGTATGCTTTTGAAGAGTAACTGGATTGCAACACCACAAACCATATAACTTATTCACAAGTTTGGACATTTAATCACTTGTAAACACCTTTCACTGCCGACCGGGATGGCCGAGGTGGCTAAGAGCGAGTACCGACTCAGCGCTTCGGTCCGAAGGGTCGTGGGTTCGAGTCCCGCCTTGGCCATGGCTGTTTGTTCCTTGACCTTGTGTGTGTGTCGCGGAGGGCCTCTCGTTCTGCTGACCCCAGATCAGAGGAGCCCGCAAGTGTTTTTCTAGTGTATGGTCGAGTATGCGTCCCTTCGGGACGTAAAGGGCAACCGGCTGTCGGCTGGATAAAAGCCCTAGGAAAAAAAACACCTTTCACTTATTTTACAACCACACCAACCGTAGAGAACTTCAATCACCGATGGGAACAACTCCACTACGCGTTCAACAGCCCGAGACTCTCTCGGGTTCAGTTACAGTTCCTGGCGTCACAACGTGTAACCTTGAGAAAGCACTCCCACCCCGTACGCGGCTTTCAACCTTTAGCATTAAATTAACATTTGAATATCTCGGAAATGGTTCATCGCTCCATCATGAAATTTGGGAGACAGTCTAATTAAGTTATAATCTTACCCTTACCAAAACGTCGTGCAAAGCGTTTAGATTTTGAATAATAAACATTTGTTTAATTTATTGTTCGAGTTCATATTTATTTAAAGGGAAAATTCTTAAAAATGTATCACCTTTTTAAAATATGATAATTTATTTTTGCAATTGTATATCTCTCATTTTCGTGCTATGAAGCATGTGAATTCCGGAATATTTTTAATTATACCCTACGTCTAAATGTTGTCAATATTATACTGATTGTTGTAGGAAGACCATTGATGCTATGACTCTCATATTTGATAGTTTAACTTTTTATTATAAAGGTATTTACATATTAGAAAAAAATATCTGCAATTCCACTGTCATAAACTTTAAATTTTCAATGTAATGACCCATTAACAAGTTTTTAGAAACTAAATTACAGATTCTATTTGTAGAGAAGATCGATATTCATTAATTTTCATTTCATTTTCATAACGTGGAATTCCGAAAGAGAAGTGGACGTTGAATTTATTATTATATTTTTGAAGCTCTATGTAAGAAACCAATTAATTATCTACTCCATTAATATATTTCAATTATCAGTATAATCTTCATCTTGATCATCCCGACCAGTAGCAAATGGATTCTTGCTACCGACCCCAATCGACCACCTGGACTTGATCAACATTGCCGTCCTTCAAAAATTAATGGACACCCTGCTCTACACTTTTAAAAAGGTTAATACAAATGAGATTGTAATAATAGTACAGAAGTGAAATTGTGATTTTACTTTTTTAATAAACATATTTTTAATTGATCACTTGACAATGATTTTCGTATTTAAATTCATGAAAACGGTAAATCCGCGTTATTATGTAATTCAACCTGACAACGAAAACTACGAAATAAATGTCGCTATATCTGGTCATTTTACAAAAAGTTGAAAATATGTTTTAAAGTAACAATTATTTACGTAAAAATAAATGTTAGGTTTTAAGCAGAATTTTGTTCTTTTTCCTAAGGGACTATCTCACAAAAAAGTGTTTTGGCATAAAAAGCGCGAAAAACTACACATCAGGTAGACTCAAGGATGATTGATGTTACTTGTGGAGAACAAGAGCCGGAGCCTGGGTAGCAAAGCGTCACCTGCGCCCTAATTGTTAGGTTATGAGAGAAGCTATGTGCCATCGTAGCCGCTGGCTCCGCTCACGGCTACTTCGGCGACGCGGCCGCCCACTACTTTTTCAACCGACAAAGCGAGAATGATTACTTTGACGAACTCGTATTAACTATTATGCATAATGACTAGACAAAGCGATCGATTTGCGGAGATAGTAATTACTTAAGTCAATTAACAACAACTATTATGAATAATGACAGGACAAAGTGATTAATTAATCACTTTGCATCGCTGATATCGTAACTACACATAATGATCTGTAATTATGCCTAACTATAGCAGTAACATAAATAAAAAATATGACCGTAAGTTCCCTCTATCTGTTGAGTAATTATAATTAAGATTATGAATATGATTCCATTTCTTCCTTTAGTGCCTTATTTGCATCATCCTGTCAGCTCTCATCTCAATCAGTTTTCAGCTCTGATAAGAATGAAAATAATTACAAGTGAACACTCAGAATACTATAAACGAGATGCGCTGTCAAATGGATTCAGTTTTGACTATCAAAAACAAAATCATAAAGGGTAAACAGAAACCGCCAAACTTTCTTTTCTCAAAGATATTACTTCATATATGGATCCAAATGAAGCACCTATTGGAATATTTGTGATTTTAGGCCATATTCGCTTCCTACTAAACGTAAAGGTTATGAAATCAGCGTTTCAAAACGGAAGGAGAGTTCTCTTTGCAGTTTATAGGAATATTGTTTTCAACAAAGAAACAGTGAATAGTGCAATATTAGATACTTAAAATTGGTTTCTTAAGAACAAAATTATTAGTAAAAGAAGGGAAAACGGTTTCAATACAGTTTTCCATTTCAAAGAAACAATTGTATACTCCTCTGAAAATAAAGCTGTGCACTTGAGTATGTTTAGGTAACAAAATTTTTGAGTAACTGAAATTAGTAAAATATCAGATGGAACGTTCATTTAAATGAGTTGAACACAAAATTAAGTTCATTAAGTTACGTGTTCAGAATTATTTCAAATTAAGTTAGCCTCCATACAGCTCGCTGTGTATATTTCACGAATGTTTATTCCTACCTGCGATACGGTACAATATTCTCAAGAAACATCCTATAGCTCCCAGAATTTTAGATTTCAAAAAAGAATTTTACATATAATAAGCCATTCCATATAAATCCCACTCGCGTGGTTCTTGTACGACTATCTTTATTAAGTACGGAATTATACCGATGCCTTGCCTCTGGATATACGAATCAGTGATTTTTGTTGAAAATGACGTACTAAAGGGAAGATATTTTCAGCCAATAGGAATTCTGTATGTACAGATGCTGTAGAGTATTACTAGTATACCACTCGACGTAATAATTGTCATTTCTTCGTGAAGTTGCTAGCGAGCGGCTGATCAACATGGGTGATCCATACTCCCGATTTACCTTACCTGAAAAGGTGGCTCAGGGCATCAACTGATGGCATTGCAGTGCCTCTGACCGGGAGGACCTAGGGTTCGAGTCCCGATGGTGGCAGTATTTTCGAGACTAGCCACACAACTGAGTCGATTTCACCTGCTATCTGGAGGAGAATTCTAGCGGAAAGCTGCATTAATCGTTTATTCTCCAATCAACACCAGGCGAATGCCGGAGTAGTACCCCAACAAACGGGTCACAGACTGACCGACATGCACTACACTACCACACATAACGGGAGTCAAGTCGGAAGCTTTGAGCTTGTCCCGGCTGGGGCCGTGGCTCCCTGGTGGGAGATACCTGATTGGGAAATACCCCGCAAGCCGAGAAGCAGGTATCGTATCTCGCCATCCAACGGAGGAAAAACACCTCCACCGCCCGCGATCAAAATATGCACTGCGTTTTCAGGAATAATGACCTCAGCCGTTGATGCGCCCGGAATCACGAATCAATCAATCAAACCACTTACCCCGCGATTATGATGCCAATGGCCCCTCATCATTCTCGTACAGCGACGTCAAGCAGCGTCGTGTAGACGGAAATGGAGACTGTGTGCTGTCAACACGCGATCGATACGCCGACTTGACGCACGAACACAATCTATTGCTCCTGTAGAGAGCAGGACGGGTTCCTAGGCGCACGCACTTGAGGCAGTGGCGTATACTGTGGAGTACTGGAGCTACCGGCGGTAGCCCGAGAAAATTACGAGAACAAAAATATATCAAGATATATTGTATTAAAAATAACTATAGGTCACATTCTTTTTCACTGACATACATCTTTCAAAATTCTGTATAATCTGTTCTGTTGAGATTTGTATTAAATCTCTTGCTCGTCGGCGCGTCAGTCCTCTTGAGGCGACAATGCCCAAGAAACTGCTGGTACCCAGCGGCATCGTGCGTTCGTTGCATGATTCACTCACCTTTCCTACTGATAAGTAGACCTCGGAATTTGTCAAAAAATGTGATGATTTAGGCACCTAAAATAGCTTATAAAATTATGAACTTATGCAATATTAAACATTAAAAGTGGCGTTTAGGCACTTAAAATACGTTGCAAAATGATTAAATGAGACATTTAAAAATCATGAGACACGAAAATCTATGTTTCTGACATTCAAAACTGATCGCAAAACGATTAATGTAGGCACTTTTATAATTCAGAATAGTGAAGTATTTTTACATGTAAGAGAGTGACTACGGGCACGTTATTTTATTCACTTACATAATTAAATAGCACAGTATATAGTCAAAATTCGATTCGACCCCATCACCCGCACCCCAACAACACACTGAAGAAAACTCTAAATGACCCTTTTTACTTTCTTAGGGTTCAAGTCTTGGGGATATTTTGTAAGATTCGCCTCAACCTGTCAACTTTACAGCTCCACAAGAAGTGCGTGCTGATCGGAGACGAGCGTGAAACATCTTCTTACTGTCTTGCATAGAGCTCTTCATGTTCGGTGTGTTGAGTCAGAGATTTCGGTGCGTAGTCGTTCAAGCGATAATCGTTCTCCGTGTTCTAGCTATTAGTCGATTTCTTCCCGTATGGCACAATAAGAAATAATATCCAAAATCTGTAGACGATTTACCATTGCAAATAGTTTCTATTCCACGTGGGCAAAAAGTTTCTCATTAACTCTTGTCAAAATTCTTGTCCACTCATAATAGTGATTCTCACTTTGCCAACATTCCATTGTGGGAGGATAGACACACATACTTGGTCTTCTTTTCTGTGCATTTCAATTGAAATTGCAAGTGGTCGGAATTGAGACAATAATAATGACTTGCCAATTTTCTTTATTGACCATAACAATATCAGGTCGACTATTAATGATTGTTCTGTCTCAGATTCGTTCTGTTGATTCGTACAGCTGATTTTGACGGCATTCGCTGGGTCCGGCATTCGCTGGGTGTTGATCGGACAAACCACCGAAAACTACCGATCAGAGCAATCGACTGCTAGAATTCTCCTTCAGACAACGGTTGAATTCGAGTTAACTCTCTAAATAGTGTCAAAAATCTTGACACCGTTGTGACTAACACTATGACGTCCTGGTCAGAGGCACTGTTGTGAAATCAGTTGATGACCTGATGCACTTTTGTCGGTCTTCTGACGCCATTTTGTGAGGTGACGCGTAGCGACCTGTCACATTGTAATGTAATCATGTTGAATTACATTAAATATACGATTCAATTGCTATTTATTACTGCAATGTTTTTGTTTTTACTTTCAACGGAATATTTATCAATAACAGAAAGTATGTTGAAATATTATTATTGTATGAAAATTCTTTCCAGATTATATGAGTTTTATAGAAAATACTGCAGAATTCTAAGGCTTCAGCCTGTATGTCGAAGACCATTGAAGGCTCCACTCCGATGTAGAGACAGCAGCATGCATTTAAGACAGACGGCTTAATTTTGTATAGTTTATCACCACCGTTCACTTTAATGTCTCTTTCATGCTCAAATGCGCGAATGCGATGTAATAACGATTGTTCCGTCAGCAGCAAGTTGATTAATCGTTCTGCCTTATACTCACGCGCTGAATGAAGCGTTCTCTCACACTGGACTGGATCCATCTTCGTTCCATTCGCTGAGTTTCTATGATTATCTACATCATACGAGTGTTCGTAGCAGTCGAAAGTACTTTTGATGAGACAAAAATAAACGTTTTCTTTCAAGAGGTGGAATAAAGTCTTAATTGTTCAGAATATCTCATTGACATCTTGAAATTCTCTGCCCAGAACGTGCACGAGACTGGTTAGTCTACGAGTACAACTAGGGATTAGAATTGGAACCATGGGAAGAGTAAGGGTTTATTTAGTTGCTCACTGAGGATTGGTTGATTAGTGATTCCGGGCGCGTCAATAGCTTAGGTCGTTAGTCCTGTAAGTGTAGTGCCTGTTTTCCCTCTGGAGATCTTACCCTGCTGGGTGGTGAGATCCGGCGCCGACCTATCGTCGGCTAGCGCGGTTTCCCCCTTACCAGGACTCTCCCACCAGCGGGGAACCGCCCCAGCCGGGACGAGCTCTAAACTCCCAACCGGTCTCCCGAAATATGTGGTAATGTAGTGTATGTTAGTGTAAGTGTGTGTGTATAAGGGGAGAGGATGGGACGAGGAAGAGGAAGGAAAGATCGCGCGCGGTCCGTGGCCGTGTTAGGGTACTACTCCGGCATTCGCCTGGTGTTGATCGGAGTAAACACGGAAAACTACCCATAAGAGCAGCCGGCCGCTAGAGATCTCCTCCAGACAGTGACTGGATTCGACCTAGCTGAAAAGCTAGTGTCGAAAATCCAGCCACCGTCAGGACTCGAATCTCGGTCCTCCCCGGCAGAGGCGCTGCAGTGACATCAGTTGATGCACTGATCTACCGCTCCCGCTCTTACTGAGGAGATCACAAAGCTTTCAATTAAATATGTTTTATTTCGATTTCACGCGACTTCGAACATTGAGCTTATTTTCCCCAACCAGTTCAGTGTGTCTCAGTCAGAATAAATTTACGAAGTTCCAGGTCATTAGGGAAAGGTCTTGTTCTCGTGTAGTCAAAGAAAAATTCGAAGACCTGCCCCATATTTTGAGTAACAGTTTCAGCAAAGCAGCAGTTTTAATTGCTACAGTCACTCCTCTGCAGGACTGAGCGCCTGCCGATCGGGTTGTTTGTGTGTATCGCTGCAACACAGATGCTTGAGATCTCATTGTCATCCTGTTACCCGCAGGGTAAAGAAGGAGTGTCATAGCGGCCCTCAGAATACATTGCAATATCATATACATTTAAGGACTAATAATACATGCATTTAGCGATATATTATAATTATTTTCTGGAAGTTTGGTTTAAAGCTTTTTCAGTGTCTGAGGTACGGAAAGCGCATACTGATTTTGCACATTTTCTCTATTTGCGGTCTTTTCCGCGGAAAAAGAGTTGGTCACGTTCTTTTTTTTGATGAACTATTCCAACATTCATTAAGTTGCTGAAATTGCATAAATTATCTATATTGAAAGATACTAAAATAAGTTTGCAAAGTGGAGAGACCCGTGTATAAGAGAAAAGATTCAGAGAAACTACGCATGATGTCGGTTTCGATTTTTTCTAACCATCGCTTAAGCGTTGAAAGACGAGATTCTCACGAAGATCCGTCGTTGCCCCCCCTCCCTTGCCAGGCGCCTACTGAACGATTCCCCGATGTGTAAGCGGCGAACACAGACGCTAGAGGGTGGGAGTACACCCGTGCCGCAGGGCTCAGGGCGGGCCCGCCTCCACCAGGTGACCTCCTATTGATTTCTATCGGGCAAGAAGCCAGCGATCAGCACCTTCTGCGCATCACAGGCCCCGCGCCATACGTCCCACGCCCCCGAGGCCGCCCCCTCCGCCCGCCCCCGCCCCCGCGCGGCGCGCGAGAAGCTATTTGCGTGGAACGTGCGCCGACTGCGGGCGCCGCCCCCGCCACCCCCGCCGCCCCCGCCGCCTCCGCCGCCGCTTCTAAATACTCCGCGCCTCAGAGGTGTGAACAGTTCGGAATCTCTTGCCAATAACGGGGCGCGCAGCCCAGCGAAGGGCTCAGCGAGGGAGGTGGCGGCGGCAGCGGCGGCGGCTGGACCGATAAGAAAGTGGAAAGGAACGGAAAGCGCGGTGTCTGAAGAGAGGAGATGGCCGCTGCGAGAGGAGTGTTAGCGGCAGTCGAGCGAAGTAGGGAGAAAGCCGAATGGAAGTCAAGGCAGAGCGGAGATGGTAAAAACCAAGGCTGGTGGAGGCAGAAGGGCGGCGGGGAGCCGTTGGATGGAGGTGACGTGCAGCGCGCGGTGGAGGGCGAAAGGTGCGGGTGGGAAAGGGGCGGTGACGGGCAGGTGGCGGTGGCGGCGCCGGAGGCGGTGGCCGGAGCGGAGCCGTGGGCGGCACCGGGGGCGGAGCCGGGGGGCGGGGCGCAACGCCCACGAGCAGCAGAAATTAGCGCGCGTCTCCGAAGCGGCGTTTCGGCGTATTAACCCCGCGCTCTCCCACTCCACCGCCCAGTCCCCATCCCCAACCCGCCCACGGTTCGCTGCTCGCGCGGGCATATTGAAGCCATTAAGAGGAGGAAACGAAGTTAGGGCAGACTAGCTTTTTTGCGTCTCAGTCGGGTGACAAAATTATACAGTCGTGTGCTGGCGGTGTAACTGAAGGCGGCGGCGGCGGCAACCGGTCGACGAGCGGGCACGCCCCCCCCGCCAGTTGCCGTCACCCGCCTCCACCCCCTCCGCGCGACCCGGCGCCCATTCAACGCTTGTCGCGCTTAATGGACTTCCAAAGATCTCTGTAAAGTCTGCCCGACTTACAATATAACAGGCGTTTGCGATGCAAAAATACGCGGCTTGCGCGCGCCGAGCAGGCGCTGAGGGGCGGGGCGGGCAGCGGCCGGAGAGAGCGCGGCGCCGAGAAACTTCGTCGGCGACTCGCAGCCGCCCTCGGCTCCTCTGAAAGTGTAGATTCACTCGGGAATTAAGCCGTCATTACTGCTCTATTACCGCAATTTTATAAATGAATATTGCAGGACTTTCGTGGGCAATTATCCTAAATATTTCTGCTGAACTCCGAAGCCGGAGCGCGTTCCGGGAAGAGCAACCGCTCTCCGATTTATGCGCGGTGAAGCGCGTGCGGCGGCGGAGGGGGCGGGGTGGGGGGGGGCGGTGGGGGGGGGGAGGGCGCCGAGATCTGGCGACGCGCCGTCGAGTGAGACGGAGCGCAACATGCCGGACGCCTGTCGCCCTGTCGCCCTCACAACCCCCCCCTCTCCTTCCCTCCCTCTCTTTCCCTCTGGCTCTGCGCCCGACGCACCACGCGCGGCGCCCCAGGCAGAGAAAGAGGCCCCGCCACATAAAAGCTGCCGCGATGTTCGTGTACGAAAATTAATATTTTTAACGCGTTTCCCGCGGGCGGCGCCACCCACACCGCGGGGCGCGCGGAGAGGGGCGGGGCCGGGCGAGGGGGAGGGGTGATAATCGCAGCTCTCCCGCCCCGCTTCCGCCCCCACTCCCTTCCTGCTTGGGGAGCCAATTGGCAATGGCGAAGGGGAATTCGGCGCATAAAAACAAGGCCGCAAAAAGGGCGACGCCGGAAAAAGAAGAGCTGAAATGTTCAACTTGGGGGGAAAACGTTTGGAACAATCCTCCGACGCACGCAGATAAAAAAACAAAGCCGGAGGGGCGATAGGCGGTAGTGGAGCGTGTGGGGTTGTCGCTGTGTCTCTGTTCATCCCATTCTGCCTCTTGTTCCACCACCACTCCCGCCTCCACCTCCGTATAATTGAATATGAATAATTCAAAGATACGGAACAACGGTAAAGTAAATACGATTAATAGCTAATGATAAATAAGCAGGAAAGAGGAAACATGGCTTGAATTAGGTAGACGATGGTTTGAATACTCTTTATTCTCGAGACCACTTCGTTCATGTATAAATTATACTGTATTAATATGAATGTTATTTACCGTAAGATGCCTGTCATAGCATGCGGTTTTATGATTTGTTATAAAAACAAAGTAAAAGCTACACTATACGTGAAATTTATAGCAAACAACAAGAAAAAATAATTGGAAGTCTACAAGAGCTATCAAGTTCTGCGCACTATCCTGAGCGAGAATTAAACATCAAGTTCCATTTATCTCGGCAAGACCGCTTCGTGATACTCTAGTGAATACAACGAATATAGAAGTTTATATTGCGTCGTGTTCAGTGGTATTACCCGCGCTATTCTTGACTGATGACCTTGGTTAGAAATGGTGTAAGGCGAAAGCTCGCATCAAGCAATAATGACCACATTCCAAACACATCTTCATTGGCGAGTAGTAAAATCTATTTACTGTTCAAATCGAAAACTCCTAGTCGTATTTTTCCAAAACAAATGTAAAAAAATGGCCAAAGCCGATCCAGATCCATCACTGGAGATACTTCGAACCTTTGAGAAAGTAAGAACTCAAATTATTGAGATAGTTTCGAAGGCATGGCTGATAATCCATAGATTGGCGTTGTTTTATAAAATCTAGTAGCCAATATTGAAGCTAATACCCCCACCCCAGCCATCGGTCAAGAAACGTTGCGCGATTAATAGCTACAATATAAAATGTTGCAGTGGGAAAATAAAGATGTGTGATGTCGTTACATCATTTTCGCGCATTGAAATGACCTTCACGTTCAGTGGAATTCACTGTCCCATTGCTCCCTCCGCCATTCGGCCCCCTGAGCCGTCGCACGAATGCAAATTCGCTCCATCATTGCGGTGTGCGGAACACCGCGCGCCCTGCAGCGCCAGAGGCAAGTTGTTCGGTTGAGTTGGAGGCCCGGCCATAAACAGCAGCACGAAGAAAAAAATCCAAGATTAAAAGGCCGAGGTATGTGTGGGAATAGGTGGGACAGTAGCACGCTCGCGTATTAGGGCAAAACGCAGTCCTGCCACGCATTCAGAAGTGAATGAGCAGCGGTGACGGGGAGGGTGAGGCGATGAGGGAGTTCTCGGGGGAGGGGGGGGTTCGCCCGCCCCCCGGTGTCGGGCGATCCCCCGTCGCAGCGGCCGGCCGCGGGGAGGGCGAGGCGGGGCGGGGGCAGGGGCCCAACTCGGCGAATAGAGCGGCGGCGTGCCATCGCCGTGGGAGCTGGCGGGAGCGCCGGCCGAGCCAAGCGAGCCATTCCTGTCACCAGTCACGTCGCAGCCCTCATTACAGGGCCCCCGCGGGGGCGCCACCGGCCCCCCGAGGCGTCCGGGAGGGCCCGGCGACGCCGCGCGCATACACGCCTCCGCCCCCCCCCTACCGCCCCGCCCCCACCACGCCCCCGCCACGCCCCCGGCCCGCTCCGCCGCGTGCAACAGGAAGCGGCCACTACGAAATGAATATTATTTCTCGGCGTGGGGCGGGGTCGGGCGGGGTGACAAGGCGAGGGCGAGGAAGGGCCGGGAGGGAGGGGCGGGGCGGGCAGGCGTGCGGCATACGAATGCGACGCGTGGCCGAGTGCCCCATCGAAGGCGACCGCCCTCACCTCGCCCCCGTCCCCGCTCACGCACCGTCACGCACGATCTCACACGGGCACGCGTCCGCGTGCACCGCCGAAACGAGGAAATCGCGCCATTGGCCGGGAGAACCCCCTCCACCCCCCAGCCTACGCTTCCCACGTCCACGCCAGCCCCGCTCCCTGGCCGTGCAACTCCCAAATCGGCCACTAAACTGATATGGATTCGCGCGAGGAATGGACCCTTTCAATTCGTGCTTTTACTATTCAGGTGAAGTCAAATCGATTTCATCTACAACCGCATTGCTGTCGTTATCATATTTGCCTGCAACGCCATTAATAACCTACTAATAATAATATTTAAGAAGATATTTGATGAGACTATAATAATGGAGATAATGGTGGAGGATAGATAGTAATGAAGGAGGTAATGTTATTCGAGGAGACTGATGTTACGTTTCCTGTGCAGAAACAAACAAATGACGAGCTCAAGTCGCTATAATGATCGTTAGAATGCAACCGAAAACCACGAAACGCTGAAGATACCGAATAGATCAGCGCGAAATCGAAATTGCCACAAAATGATACACAATTACGGAATGAAAAGAACCATTTTAAACTTGACAACAGACTTTTTATAGAATCTTTGAATTGTTGACGAAATGCATCTTGGTATTCAATGTATGATGTGCAAGTTGGGCGATATCACGAACTCATAATGTCGATAATTTTGAAAGAAAACTTTTACGGCAAACACGTCAAATGCCTTTCATTGATCTAAAATTAACTTTCTTTTTTATTTTTATTTATGTTTTCAGTTTTTTGTCATTCATCTTTTTTTGTCTTTCGTATGAGAATTGCTCCCATTATACACATAAAATGATTTTGGTTTCAAACTCTTGTGAAACTTATTAGAATTTTATGATTGTGTAAAACATATTAACATAAAAAGTAGGCAAATCAACTTTTGCGATAGTGAATTCTATGTTAAAGGAAAGCTTTTACTTTAATCCTGAAATTAGTAAGTCATTAAATAAAATAGATTGTTTGTGTATAAATCGCCTGCGTTATGAATTACGTAATTCTCTTGGGAAGGAGACATTGATAATACAAATGAACGGAAGTAAACGGTTGGTGGTCAGAAATGGTGTTCATGTTAGGTAACCACAATAATGCGGTTAATCACACTTACGGTAAAATGCAAGCTTGTCAAATATTCCTCGTTCAGACAAATATGCTTTAACAGGCGATTGATCGGAAAAGGTAATTATTTGTTACACACAATAGTGGACACACTAACAAACGCTGTCAAAAAGGACGAAGCGGTGTAACACGAGAGCAATTGGTGTGGTTTTCAGAGTACTGTACAGAGCAGCCTCTGTGGCTTCACAATGCAGTGTCATCGTCGATGCAGTATAACCAATAGACGAATGATAAATTTGAAAACCTGAAAGAATTAGAGGTATCTTATAAATCTTATAAAGGTTGAACTATTGAGCCACCATAAAGACGTACGAGGAGTCCATTGAATTCATGTACTGCTACACAACAAATAATGATTTTCGATATAATTTAAATATTGAATTCTCCGCAACTTTATTGAATTTTTTGTTAATGAGAATTTGGCCAATTCATCGGGTTGTGCAGACATGTATATTGGAAAGCTGTAAATTACGTTAATGTGAACTACGTCTCAATTTATTTTTAAAACATTATTTGCATTGAACTATTAATTGTGCAGTGCAAAGCAATGCCAATCGCGTTTCAATGTGTAACGGAACTCATCTTAGGCTGAAATCAAATCCAAATTTTCAGTCACAGACCGAAATAACTGTCACAAAAAACAAATTCCTGTGAAACATTAATTTCATACATGCACACAAAGAAAAAACTCATTCTAGTCTCCTCTATTTCAATACATTCTCATAATTAATTAACTATTTTTAAAGTAAAAAACGACGTTACCAATCACTATCCATTAATCTTTTTCTTTGATTAAATTACTAACTGCATAATAATAAGTAGATATTCAAATAAATTTAGATTGAGACTACATTAAATAAGCAGCAGTAAATGATACTAACTTATTATCAATTCTTACAGTATTCAGAATTTCTCACTCCATGAATAATTTATTTAATCAGGCAAAAGTCTGTCCATTGAAAGTATAAATCTTCATCCCCTGCTAGATGCGCGGACTCGCTACTGGAGGTTTGGACACCGCTTTGACCTTGGCGCTGTTCTCTCTCTCTTTCCAGGTCCCTAAACAGTTGTAGTCGAAATATTATGCAGTCAAAAATAGTCTCTTGGGATACGTTGTTTTCTATTCACTCATTTTACCACTGAAATTGTAATGGAAAACGGGGTTGTCTTAACAAGGATTTCGAAAATTTCTCAGATTCCATACTGATGTCCATATGTGATGATGTGGCTGGGAAACTTCATTGCGTCCTCGTGGCTTTACCCGTCCGACTGCTCCTGCACGTTACCCATATCTCCTTTCGTCGGAATTCATTCGACCAATTGGGGATTCCCAACCTAAATTCCTTTGGACTTAACGGTAAATTTGAGTTATTTCAACCACATTTACGCGTTGAAAATTCAAACAATGTCTTATTTGAGCTTTACAAGAAGTTTCGTCTCCTCGCGCCCGTTGACTCGGCGCAGGTTCCTTGCCAGCGTCGTATTTGGCGATTTATAGGAACAAAACATTACTTTCCGGCAGATGCTGCGCAAATAGAGAGCGTTCCGGTGGATTCAGGCTGATTTTGCCATCCGCCTTCCTGAATGTCAGTGCTCTTTGATCATTCCAAGTATCTCATTTCTTTTCGGCGCTAAAATGACCTGTTATAACGAAGTTGAACTCTGTGGCGCACAGTTCAAATGTTTGAGTTATTTAATTACTTCACCGCCAGTTTAAGCAGACTTTTATAACACTAATATGAACAGATACTCCTATACATCCCCGATTAGCAACTAAGGATTCTACAGTTATTAATTAATTTTTACTCAAATGTTCTCTGTCAGATCCAGAACACACCTTGTAGTTTTTGGCGACACAAAAACGAACGAAGATATTATCACACTTAAAACGCTTTTGTTACATGATAGAGGAAAGGAAAATAGGGCGTCGCGTTGGCTATACACAGTAATAACTCTCATTTGTCCTTCATTCGAGCAAACAATGTTGACAATGACGTCGCCTCCAGAGTATGAGCAAAGGTTGTTTTCCTGCTGCTAAAATATTGAACGAAATTTGGCGCAATTTGAAATTCAAATGTTGTCTGCCCTTCCCCTGGCAGCCGATGCGATCCGAGGACCGAGCGCCCACTCGCGGGTGCCGTCCTCGTCCACGCGCCCCAGTCGTTCCTGTACTGTCCTCGCCGCCCTCGCCACTTCCGTCACCACCCGCATGCCATCGCATTCGCGTCCCAACCCATCGCCCTCGTCTCTAATCCGCCACGTCCCCACCAACATCCCGACCGGTAGCGGTAGCTCAGTGCGTCAACTGATGTCACTGCAGCGCCTCTGCCCGGGAGGTCCTAGGTTCGAGTCCTGACGGCGGCAGGATTTTCGACACTAGCTTTTCAGCTAGGTCGAATTCAGTCGCTGTCTGGAGAAGAATTCTAGTGGCCGGCTGCTCTGATCGGTAGTTTTGCGTGGTTCCTCCGATCAACACCAGGAGAATGCCGGAGCAGTACAGTACCAAAAGGGCCACGGACCGCGCGCGATCTGTCCTTCCTCTTCCTTGTCCTATCCTCTCCCCTTACACACATACACTAACATGCACTACACTACCATATTCCTGGAAACCGGTCGGGAGCTTAGAGCTTGTCCCGACTGGAGCGGTGCCCCGTTGGTGGGAGAGTCCTGGTGAGGGGGAAACCTCACTAGCCGACGGTAGGTCGGCGCGAATCTCGCCATCCAGCGGGGGAAGATCACCGCCATCTCCCGAGAAAAAGCATGCACTACACTAACGGGAATAATGACCGAAGCAGTTGATGCGCCCGGAAACACGAAAAAATCAATCAATCAAAAACCAACATCCCGCTCCTTACAACACCGCCTTCCCGCCAAGCCGCCGCCCCCGCCCTTCTTATTCGTCACAAGTCGCTCAATCGCAGAGACCGCCACCAACACCGCCCTGCCATCCGCGAGTCTCGATAAATTGACGCGCGCACCAAGTCTACGTCCCTCAACATCCCGATCCCTGTGAGCAGCGCCCCGCCCATCCCACGCTCTCCCAAATCTCTGCCCCGGTTAAGACCCCGCTCCGATCGTCCGCGCCCCGCATTCGTATCTGCCAACCTCGCAAACGCCTCCACCCCCCACCACCCACGTTTCCTACAGCTTTTTCCACCTCCACTCCTTTAACCCCCTCATTGCACTTTGCCTTCCCCCACGCACACATTCTTCTGCTCCTACTCGGCCCACTCTCCACCGCCACCCCCGCCGCAACTCACGTTCAGACGACCAATCACTTCCCTGTCTCCGTCGCCGCCTCTCCCTCGTCCCCATCTTCGCCCACGTTCCCGCCTCCATCGCTAACCGTTTGTGTCCAGAAGCGGCATCCTTGGGAGGCGGAGACGGAGGCGGCGACGGCAGGCCCACGACGAGGAGTCGGCGAGCGGCGATGCAGGGAGTGTGCGAACGCGAGTCGAGGGCGGGGCGGGGCGGGGCAGGGCGGGACGGAGCGAGGCGGGGAAGGGTGGAGCGGGGCGGGGCGGGGCGGGGCGGGGCGGGGCGGGGCGGGAGGCGCGCGAGGAATAATAGTGGGAGACGCCGCTGCGAGGCAGGTTGGGGGAGCGAGAAAGTTAAATATCGGCTTTTCGTCCTATATTTATGCATGAGGCCGGGTGCGGCGCGGCGAGCGGGGCTGAGCGGGGCCGGGTGGCGGTGGGCTGGGCGGGACTTGGTGGCGGGGGCGGGAGCGGGGGCGCGGACCGCTGTTAAGCCCTGGCCGCCGAAAGAACTCTGGCGTCGCCCGCGTCTCTGTCTTTGCGCCGGCTTCATCGTCAACGCCACCGCCTCAGGCGCGGCCCGTCCGAGGTCGCTGATGAATCATGGCGAGGAAACGCGCAACGAAATGAGTCAGACGGATCAGCCCCCCGTCCCGTCGCCACGACGCGGGAGAAGGCTCAGGCGCCCAGGGACGAGAGCGAGCGGTGGCGACTGACGGATTCTCAAGGCCGAGGAGGATCTACGGCAGGGCTCCCCGGAAAGGCCGATCGAGAGCAAAGGGCAGCCACCAGCAGTCGGAGCGGAAGGACGGAACAGTAGCAAGAGTGGTGATTGGTCAAGGTCGCGAAGGAGAGAGAGGAAAGATCGGACGGCTCAGTTCAGGCGAAAGCCTGTGCAATTTGTCTGTACATCACAGAAGAAGCGGGCGGCTCTGGCGCTAATAGTCCAGAGATGTGGTGAAAAATTGTATTTTATTTTCTAAAATTGGAGATAATGTAAAGTTACTGCGTATCTATTCTATTTTTAATCGGTTAAAAATGTGAATTCAGAGAAACATTGCTCACATAAATATGCAGAAACTATGCCTAAGTCTACGAACCCCTTTGAGGATCATTTAGCTTATGTAATAGCTTGAAAACGGACTCTTAAATACGTCAGTTTTATATTAGCCATGTTACTTAATGCTTATTTTTAGTCAGGTCCTCATTTTTTACGACCATTTAATAGCGTATCTATTTCTGCTGAAGATTTAGCCGACGATGACATCGATTACATATTCAATGAATTCAATTATTGAATTATGAAATATAAATTATGAGGTGTCAGGATGATGAGAGGTGATCGTGTGCTTTTCGAACCATCCCAGCATTCGCCTGTATGGACGAGTAAAACCACGAAAATCCCGGTCATGATGCCCTGCCCGGCGATCGAACCCAGGCCTCCCGATTGCGAAATCAGCGCGCTACAGAATGAGCCACTTCCCTCGGTATTATTATTATTATTATTATTATTATTATTATTATTATTATTATTATTATTATTATTATTATTATTGTTGTTCTTTTTGTTGTGGATACATTCTAAAAGGCGAGCTTTCCCATCCACACACAGCAGAACCGTCAGAGAGAGGGCCAACAGTCACTTATCAGTCGCTGGTATTTCAACGCTCCTCACGTCGAAAGGAAGCTATCTCCAGGGAGGTGAGGAGAGCTTCATCCCTTGGGGGAAACAGAACCATCTGAGCCGAACTATTCACTCCCACAGCTCAAACGTTGAACCTAGGAAGCTGCCTTTGGTCCTACGACTCGGACTCGCGAGTGGCTATTTCGAAAACTCATGGAAAATTATTTTGTGAATTGAGAAGTGGACTTTCTTCGCATTATTCATTATAATGTTCTGTTTTCACACGTGTACTTTTTTCATTATTCATTAGTAATCAAAGATTACAGTACGGATAGAAAAAGTACGTTTTTGGTACACTGGGTGCTGTGTGCATTATAAAATACAGATATTTTCAGCACAACATACTATAGCAATGATATTTATTCGTTCTGTAACATTCAATCTATAAAACGATTACATGGTATACGCAAAAATGCTTTGCCGTTCTTCATTAGTCAAAACACAAAACCTAATTTCTCGCTCTATATCCAACTTTTGCAATTTTAGAATATCCAGAAAGTTCAAAGAAAATGACACTTGCACACTTTTGTTTTAGGGTTCTGGGTTGTATACGAGAAAATATTACAGAATAAATTTTAAGTAATTTTTGAGATTTTTATAAATTTCATTAACTCATAATAGCTATTATACGTTCTTTGAAAAATGTACTATTTCATCACATTCAGATATTACATTAGAGCATTCATGTTTCAGAGAACATGCTCTCCCAGTTCTGGCTCAGCAGCAGTCGTGAACAGACGTGACTGTCCGGCGCGAGCAGAGTAGTCCGTTAACTGCGAGTAGTGGTATTTAATGGCGTACGATGTCCACCCATTAACCGGCCGGGCAATAAACCAGGCTTTACAAACCCTCATCAATTCTGAGTTCACCGGTGATATCAACAGTGAATTGTATCTTGTGCATCAAAACACAGAAGAAGAAGAAGAAGAAGAAGAAGAAGAAGAGGAGGAGGAAGAAGAAGAAGAAATGGATCAAACCGTCGAACCAGCAACGGATCGAGGACAGCGCGGCGGCCAACAACCCAGCTCTACAAGGGCTCAGCGCGCAACAACCCCGGCAGCGCGAATCAACACGAGAGCAACACAAAAAGAGGTCAGTCACTGACAATGTAAACTCTCAAGATCCCAAAAGATTCAATTCCGATCCCAGTGCAGACAGTGTATATCTATCTAGTGATAAAGAATACAGTTACAGAGTTGAAATACAAAACAGATTTATTGAACTTCAAAGATTAGGCCAACATCTAGAGGAAAAACGTTTTGAGTATGCAAAGGTTACCTTGGCCAACCAGAAAACGCTAACAAAAAAATCCTTCTATAAAGCAGAAATAAATAAGCTCAATTTATAATAGAACCCTGGACCAATGTTACCAATAATTTCATAGCAGATGTAAAGTACAATAAGATAAAGATCAGTGCAAAAACCCCTACAGAGTTTAGGAAAATAACGCCTCAATAAATAAGTACCTCATACACACGCAACGGAAATTCCACTCATACAAGGACCCGGCCTACAAAAAATGTTCTGTAGTGTTCGAAAACCTTGATCAATCTATATTTGAAAAGCACATATTCATAAACTTTAAACAGCACCACCCTTCAATGTTAAATATAACCAGAATACAAAAAGAAAGTAATTCAATACCAGTGGTCGCAACCGAATTTAACGGCACAGAAACACTCCAAACTATACTACAAATAAACCAAATATGCAACCATCGAGTGATTACAGAAAATAGGAAAAAACAACGGTTACATTCAATGTCAACGGTATCTGGACTACGTACATAGAAAAAATAATTGTAACTGCCCAATTAATGGTGCTTTTTGTGCCGGGAACCACTATTCTGGGCAGTGTAAAAAAAAAGTCCATCTGTGCGAACTGTCTCGTCAGCAACAAGGCTGATGTAAGAAACTCAACTTGTAGTTACTACAAGTAATTGGCAGATAAAACAAGGCTATAAACAAAGATAACAGATAGGCAACCCCTCTTCCTCCTCCCCCTCCCAATCAATCAAAAATCAACTTCCCGCAACTACACAGACCCGCCCACCAGAAAATTTCACTCACATCTCCGACTCAAATCCTTCCCTTTCACCACCTCGACAAAATACCCTGAACGGAAATAGTCATAGACCTCGTATACCTGATCTTCAATAAAATAATCCCATTCTCTCCACAATCGTTAATTCCACCACAAGCATTTGTCAACCATGCGTCAATCATTAGTACCATTCAGAATTCGGTGGAGGAATACTTAAACAGCCATGGCAAATAATAGTCACGATCATGTTATTAATGACTTGTAGAATATTTACAAGAAAATAAAAACACTGACTAAAAGATTCTCTTTGAAATACGACTGAATATCTGAATGGAATTTACTAAAAGATGTGTGCTAAAAGAAAATCATTAATACAATTAAAATATTATACTACAAAAGAATACAGATCTGTCTAGTCTGCAACTCGAGCACTGCGGAAAACGTTTTATCAGTTAATTTTATTTGTTACAATGTATAAGAAAAATACGTAAATGATAAATAAACGTCTTCTTTCTAGGGCTTCTACCCAACCTACGGCTGGTTACCCTTTAGGCATATGCGACCACACACTAGACAACAACACACTTGCGGGCTCCTGTGATCTGGGATCAGCAGAACGCGAGACCCTCCGCTACAACACATACAAAGTCAAGGGACGAACAACCATGCCCAAGGCGGAACTCGAACCCGCGACCCTTAGCACCGAAGCGCCGAGTCGGTACACACTTCAGCCATCCAAGTCGATAAATAAACTTCAAATTCCATTAAAATTATTAATCAAAAGAATAGAGTAAAATTATTAAATTTTAATTAACGAGATTTGTTAATATTTTAATTTTTGAAGATATCATCAAGGTTGTTCGTAGACGTGCGTAACTCTGTGTTTGATGTACGCTATTTACGAGGAGGTTTATCGAACATTGGGAGGGCTATGTAGATGTGTAGGAGCTTTTCAGGAAGTAAGTCTCCACGTAACTCCTTTTTTGTGTGCGGTGATGCCTTCCGCGATCCCCTGTGCATCCGCGCACGAGGTGGTTGTGCACGGAGCGGCGGTCGCAGGAGGGGGGGAGGGGGTGCACCAAGCGACAAACTTCCCTGGCCTGCGCTTATCTCCTCCGCGAGCTGCCGGCGAGATCCGCTCCGCTCCTCCCCACCCCGCCCCAGCCCCGCCCCGCCCCGCTTCACCCCAGCCGACCACGCCTTGCCGCACCACGCCTGCCAACTCCAAACAAGAATAATTCATTTAAGTTGGCGGCGGCGGCGGCGGCGGCGGCGGCATGAGCGTTGGACGGTGAGTGGGGGGGGGGGCGGGGAGACACCGGACCTGTGCTGTCTCCAACGCCTCCTGCCCCACCCCTGCCCGCCTCGTCCCGCCCGCGGCCGTGCGCGGTGTGTCACCGCGGCGCCGCAGGAGGCGGAGGCGACGAACGTCCGTTGACGACCGCTTCCGCTTTCGCTCGCCCCCGCCCCCACCCCCCACCCCCTCCCCGTCGCAAGAAGTTCCGCGTTCGGCGTCGAGTTTCAATCTGGCGTGATGTCTCCGCTGACACTCCAGACGCACACTCCGCAATTATTTGTGGGCAGATTTTTACAAGCATATACCGACCTCAAGAGATAGGCAGACATATTTCAGAAATGGAGGGGAGTTTCCGCCTTATATACTTTCACAAAAAAAACATTACTTTGATCTATTTCTTTTGTAGAAATCAAGGTAAAAGAAAACTCAAAATTAAGAAATATATTCAAATCAAAACACATTAACTAACTTCAATCAACACTGAAGTATGAAAAGTCTAAAACTTTCGAAATTAAGTTTTATCTATATTATAATACGGTGAGTACAATTATTGTAGTTTCAGATATTTTAAATCAGAAACATTCCTGTTTTTCAGGCTTTATTGTCCTGTATTTTACCTGAAGGTCATTGTGGATCATAGGAGACGAAGGTAACGCGATTGCCCAGGAGGCGTTTTCGCTCCTTTTCGTCCTCCCGGGGATCAACCACTCCCTCTCCCCTGTCAGCTGCTCCCACCAGATGTTTGGGAGGCGCGATCCAATATGTGATACCTTTTCTCAGGTGAAGTCAGTGATATGAATTCAATATGTGTTTTCACCGAAACCTGTTCTCGAATTTTATACTCGCAAACCCTTGTTTCATAAGCCGAAACACTGGCACAACTCGAAAGTACGAAGTTTGAGTGACGGTAGTTATTTAATGACATTTTATTAAAGCTAAAATTTACATAACATCCATGGAGCCTTTTAGTGAGAAAACTTTACTTTAATCTTGTAACTTCAATATTCGAGTGTTGTCTGTATACAGATTTACCTCTTTCTCATGTCAAATCCTCCATATTTTACCTGCTGCTAGTGCTTCTTTGCTTTTTTTTATTTTTCGAAAACAGTACAACGGTTAGAAAGAGGTAATTATATAATTTAATTTACTGTTGTCTGCTCACTTTGTGTGCGTCAATCTACAGTGTCTCGTTTCTAAAAACCAGAAAAGCACAGAGAGGAAACATTTTGAAAATTCGTCCGTGTCGTGGGAAGGTCATCGTTTGTGCGTTATGCTATTTTCGCACCTCAAAGAGGCCATTAGTGCACCAGCGCCGGGATTGCGAGCGTCGCCTTGCCAAGGTCGGCTGCACGGCCTTGCGCTCCCGAAGGTCTGGAAGCTCCCGAAGGTCTCCATTTGGAGGAACCAGACCGTCGCCCGAAACTTTTCCGAGGATCCACGCGTACACTTTACTAATCGCGCACTTTTTCTTGATACTCCTCAGCGGAGGGTGCGGGGGAGGCGGGTTCTGTCCACGTCACGGCAGTGCAGGGCTGCCAACTGTATTGACAGAAAACTCGGCGTAATAACTTGCCTTGGACTAGATAGCTATGAGAAACAAGGGAAGATTTTTTTAATTCTGAAGAAATAATTAATAGTTATAGAAATAATTGAGAAATAACAAGAAGGAACATGGTAGGCATAGGTCGAAAGAAAGATAGACCGAAAACTAGGAAGTCCGCATTGGAAAGGAAGGTGGGCAACACTGCAAACTGAGCCGTGACGTTCCGAGGGGAGCTCATGTTTTCTACCGGGTCGTGCTATGCCGGGCTGAGTGAGGACTAGGGAGTTCGAGGATCAAGAAAAAGTGCGAGCATAGTATTTGTGTGGAGATTTTTCACGCAGTCAGTAATTCAAATTTCTTAATTATACTGTTCAAATGATCGTTGCTAAGTAAGTTTCGGATGTCAACAATCGTATTTAGCCCTAGAACTAGAACAAATTTTATTTCTCAGAATCTCGAAATATCCCTTATTCTTCTTTTAACAGTGATTACTCCACAATAGGCATGCGAATTTTAAGTAACGTACTGAATAATTATAATCGTTTCTCAAATAAACGGAAAGCGAAAATACTGATAACTGCAAAGGACGCAAATGAAGAAACTAGGAAGAGGTATGCAAAAGATTGAGTCTGGCGAGTTACGGACGTGAATTGAAGGCCGTAGGAAATAAATGTGAAAAGTATTTGAAACGCACTGAAACAGGTTTATGGCAACGCATGTAGACGTTTGGTTGAAATAATAAATCAGAAATGAAGTTTTGAGAATAAGGAAAAAGAGAATAATAAAGGAAGTAAGATGTCGCAACAAGTTCGATTCGATGTTTTAAGGAGGTACAGTGTTCAAAATTTATAACAGAGGGGACGAAATCCATTAAAACGTGTCCTTTTACAGATGGCGAAGACCACAATACAGAATAAGTAAGGGGCACGATGAGATTTGATGATTCATTCGATATCAGACGTTTTGATAAATAGATATCATCAGATCTATATTGTTTCAAGACGACTTTAAAAACAAACTAAACAGTATTGGAATTTTAATTTTAGATACTATGCATGCATATTGGAAAAAATCATACCTCTATCCAATTGTTACTGATATCAAGAGTCACTATGACGTCATAAAAATGGAATGTCCAGTAGGCCTACCTTCTTTTTACGACACGGCAGTCGTGTGGGGTGTCCACGATTCCACGTCCATTACGCATATCCCATGGTGTCCTTTCGAAGCCAGAGCGACTTCCGCCCAGCTCCGCCTCGCCCCAACACGCTCTTGCACGGTGCGGCGCCCGTCCGCGATGGCGCGTCCCCGGCATGGATCCGCGTCCCCCCCCCCCACCTCGGTCTGGCTTTGTGCGCACGGGGTTCGCTAAGCCCACCGCCCGGCGGGGATCCATTGCTGCGCGGTGGCGGGGAGGGTTGGGACGCGGCGGGGCGGCAGCAACGGGCAGCTGGGGCGTCGCTTCCGGTCGGCGTGAAACGACCAGTGGTCGTCGGACGCGAATAAAAATAACGCCGTTGAATTCCAGTCCAGACAACTTCCCGCGCGGCCGCGCACGCCACCACCGCCGCCGCCGCCGCCATCGCCGCCGCCACGCGCAACAAATTTCCATTTGTTCGTTTTGCGAACAAAACCCAAAATTCCGCTTTGCGCGCTGAACTACGAGGCGAAACAAGCGGGCTAACGACCGGCCGCTCCGCGCTGCCTGCTTGCGCGCCCGTCCGCGAGACACGAGCGAACGCGTCGACTGGGGCCACTTCAATGCGCCTTTTCCGCCGCCGAGAAGGGTAGGTTTTAGAAGCCGGCGCCGCAGCAAGACGCAACCAGCGGGAGGCCAGCGGGAGGAACTAGGCGCCAGTCATCGCGGGGGGCTGACACGGCGGGCACGGGCATCGGGCGAGGATCAGCGTGCAAAAGAGGGGACCGGGAGCGGTAGCTCAGTGCATCAACTGATGTCACTGCAGCGCCTCTGACCGGGAGGTCCTAGGTTCGAGTCCTGACGGCGGCAGGATTTGCGACACTAGGTCTTCAGCTAGGTCGAATTCAGTCGGTGTCTGGAGGAGAATTCTAGCTGCCGGCTGCTCTAATCGGTAGTTTTCCGTGGTTTCTCCGATCAACACCAGGCGAATGCCGGAGCAGTACCCTAACAAACGGACCGCGCGCGATCTGTCCTTCCTCTTCCTTGTCCTATCCTCTCCCCTTACACACACACACTTACACTAACATGCACTACATTGCCACATATTCCGGGAGACCAGTCGGGAGCTTAGAGCTTGTCCCGGCTGGGGCGGTACCCCGCTGGTGGGAGAGTCCTGGTTGGAGGGAAACCTCGCTTGCCGACGGTAGGTCGGCTCCGGATCTCGCCATCCAGCGGGGAAGATCACAGCCATCTCCCGACGAAAACATGTACTACACTTACGGGACTAATCAACGCAGTTGACGCGCCCGGAAACACGAAAAAATAAATCAATCAAGAGAGGGGGTCGTCAACGATTCCCATGGAGGATCGGGGCCGTTGGGTGGCGACTGACAGGCGGGGACGGCGGGGGGCGGTGCGTGGGTTGCAATGGCGGGGACGAGGGTCGATAGCCGACGGGAAGAGAACGCACGACTGCGGACAACGACATGTTGAAGCAACGACGCTGATTTGTATTCCGTTTCATCAGCGCAAAAACAAGGGTGGATACGAATTGGTGATTCATGAAATTCTATATTCTACTCGATGTCGAATCTGGGAGACTTTCCGTTTGTTTACAGAGAATCATAGAAAAAGTTTCAAGTTTATGCGAAGGTAGTGAAGTTTCGAAGATCGCATTCAATATAGAAAGAGGTGAAGAACGTTGATGATTTTGTGGATTTCCAATAATTGGATGTATAATTATGTGCAAAATTCTCTACCACGAAGATAAGCCGGAAACGCATTTCCTTAGGAAGGATAAGAATCGTGAGTTGAGGCAATTGCTGTGAGCGTGAGTTGAGGCAGCAGAGGGAAATAGTATATTGTCTAGTGTATAAAATAATATATTATTTTGATTTATGTGTTCTACCATCAAGTGTTTTCGGAATTTAAATAATTCTCCGTTTGTCTATATTTTCTCAGTCACCTTCAGACCACACAGCATACAAATAACGTGAACTCTTCAACTTGGTGAGAATGGAATCGTGTTCCAAAATTACCGTTTACCGAAGTTTAATCGAATCGCCTTTTCTCGACGGAAACATAACACAGGGAAATCAATTACACATTCATGATTCAAGCAGAAAGAATTGTAGGTAAATATATTTTCCTCGTTAATCCAATTCGTAAAAGTGCAGCAAATTCATTTTCACAAAAATATAGATTTTCCATCATACCTGTCTATATCAAAATATTGCAACTATTTTAAGAACTAGGAGCATAGTATAACCCTGAACACTTGGTATACCACTATACGCTCAGTCGCACTTCTAGGCCGCAAAGAGCTGTGTCGAAACAAAAAAGAAAAAACAGGGAATAATATAAGAGAAGGAAAGAAAGATCTAATGAGAAAATAAATGAATTGTATTCCGAAGATATTTTTTTTATTTTTATCGACCATAACATTTGAAGTATTTATTTATTCATTAAACTTGTGGAGAGCGCAACGTATTGCAAAAAGTTTGCTTCCATCATCAGGTGCTATAATAAAAATAGGAATTTTATTTTAAAAAACTATTGCTTTAAAGTAGGTTATAAACAAGAGAAAATAAATTTAAAAAATTAAAAATAACTTTCCATTACATTTTTTAGGCTAATTCGACATTCATGTCGAGTTCTCCAAGTTTTTGCAAGAGAAAATAAGTGAGTTCCCGAATGGGCAATGTTTGCTGCAAAGATTGAGTCCACTTTTCCGGATGGCCGGGCAATTGGCGGCGGTGGGCTGCCGGCGGCGCGAAGTAGGGGATAGGAAGTTGGCGTGGACGTTGGGAGAAGGATGGCGGGAATTGGACAGGGGCGGCGGGCGGTTGGCGAGGGGGGAGGGGGGCGGCGGGCACTGAGCGGTGTTATGATTTAACAAGAGAACTCGTGGGCAGGTTGCTCAGGTGAAGTACACAGAGAGGTTTTTTTATAAAGTTTTATTTCAAAAGCTTCATTTTTGAACAAAAGATTTATTGAGGCTTTTAATCCTCTTTGCCTCTTGTGAACTACCAAAATGGTTAGTTAAACAAAAAAGTAATTCATTAGTGCTCTGAAGCGATTATAATTTATACATAATATTTACAAATGAGAAAGGGGTGCCCCTACTTGTTTTAATGCATCACCGAAAAAGGTTGATATTAATTTGGAATTTGGAATTTACTTAAAGAACAATATTGCAAATGTCTATTGTTTACGCAGATTTAGGTATTTACTCAAAAAGACAAGCGCGATGTCTCATCCGTGCCTCTTTACATATTAATAAAAAAAGTGTACGCAAAAATACTCTGATCGCTATTAATTAATTCGACATGAGCTTATGGCAGCATATCGGAGGACCTATTCGTCGCGTCGACCTGGCGTCGGGCCAGCGTTCGTACCCGTAGGTACGAACGTGTTACGTGTCCGTAGGTATTTTTAGGTCAGCCGATAGGCTATTCCAACAGCCTGCAGAAACAAACAGCGTAACTAGGAGTTGGAATACTAACTCCGTCGCACTCTAGTAGGCGAGCTTGGAAATGGACTGGAAAGAGGCGGTCAATTTGGATGTTGAAACTGCGGGGACGACTGGCGGCGGGCGACGGGCAGGGGTGGTGGGCAGGGGGGTGGGCAGTGGGAGCAAGCAGGGGTGATGGGTGGTGCGCAGAGGTTGTGGGTGGGGAGTCAGTAGGCGGCAAGCGGTGGGCGTGTGGGTGGTAAGCCGTAGCTGGCCCTGGGTTGGGACGGTGGACGGCGGACAGTAGGCGGTGGGCAGTGAGCGGTGGACAGTGGGAGGAGGGTGACGGGCGGCGGACAGTGGGCGGTGGGCAGTGGGCGGTGGACAGTGGGCGGAGGGTGGCGCGCGGCGGACAGTGGGCGGTGGGCAGTGGGGGTGGACAGTGGGCGGTGGAAAGTGGGCGGTGGACAGTGGGCGGAGGGCGGCGGCGGGCAGTGGGCGGTGGACAGTGGGCGGAGGGTGGCGGGCGGCGGACAGTGGGCGGTGGACAGTGGGCGGAGGGTGACGGATGGCGGACAGTGGGCGGTGGGCGGTGGACGGTGGGCGGAGGGTGACGGGCGACGGACGGTGGGCGGTGGACAGTGGGCGGAGGGTGGCGGGCGGCGGACAGTGGGCGGTGGGCAGTGGGTGGAAGGTGACGGGCGGCGGACAGTGGGCGGTGGGCAGTGGGGGGTTGACAATGGGCGGAGGGAGACGGGCGGCGGACAGTGGGCGGTGGGCAGTGGGCGGTGGACAGTGGGCGGAGGGTGCGGGTGGTGGACAGTGTGCGGTGGGCAGTGGGCGGTGGGCAGTGGGCGGTAGACAGTGGGCGGTAGACAGTGGGGGGAGGGTGGCGGGCGGCGGACAGTGGGTGGCGAACATTGAGAAGGCAACTCCGGGCCGGGCGGACTGCCAGGCCAGCCAGCAATGCACTACACTGGCGTCGCATCTCTCCGTAAGTGATACTTGCGCGCGCACTATAATATTAATCTCACTCGCCTCCCACTAGCCCCCGCCCCCCGGGTTAACGACCCCGGTCTCCGACATGGCCGCGGTCGCTACATGCGGACGTTGGGTTCTGATTCCGGACGACAAAGCAGACATATAGAGGCAGAGGCAAAGGAAAGCCGGGATACACGCGACTAGTGGAGCTTCCACAGCAATATTTCCTCGCATTAATCGCAAAGCCTACGCAAGATTATACTAATATAAGCCTGCAAAAGTATGTCGAACGCAATTTAATTTCTCCACGCCCAGATTATAATTCACGTCCTCCCAGTCAACAGACCAAGCACGTTTCTTCTTTACCACGCACTGGCACGGGGATGTTCGCTTTTTCCGACGCTTAAACACTACAAGTATCTCCCATTATTTATAACTTGTTCAATTTTCGACAATTCGGATTGGTAAACGAAAATGAAACCTGCCCCATGCTTACGAATCGTCTGCTCCGTCCGTGGAAAAAATTAACCTAAAACCTCCTTCTAACGTCTTTTTTTCTGTTTTCTCATCTTTTAATGTGCTATCTGTCCTTTCTTTTTCATATTTCTATCTCGTCTCCTCTCTAACTTATCTATGTACATTTTTATTCATTTTTTATTTGATCTTACTGGATAAAGAGCAAGTATATTAATCCTTCGGCTGAAATCAGCTGAAATTTTTCGACAGGAAAAGCTCGTATGGTAGGGCCAAGGTAACGTAAAAGTGGATAAATCTTGTTCATATAGAGATTGATTGATGTTTTCGTGTTTCCGGGCGCGTCAACTGCTTCGGTCATTAGTCCCGTTAGTGTAGTGCATGTTGTTTCTCGGGAGATGGCGGTGATCTTCCCCTGCTGGATGGCGAGATACGGCACCGACCTACAGTCGGCTACTGGGGTTTCCCCCTAACCAGGACTCTCCAACCAGCGGGGCACCGCCCCAGCCGGGACAAGGTCTAAGCTCCCGACCGGTCTCCCGGAATATGTGATAGTGTGGTGCATGTTATTGTAACTGTGTGTGTAAAAGGAGAGGATACGACAAGGAAGAGGAAGGACAGATCGCGAGCTGTCCGTGGCCCGTTTGATAGGGTATTCAGTGGATTCTCCTATCAACACCGGCATTCGCGTGATGTTGATCGGAGAAACCACGGAAAACTACCGATCAGAGCAGCCGGCCGCTAGAATTCTCCTCCAGACAGCGACTGAATTCGACCTAGCTGAAAAGCTAGTGTCGAAAATCCTGCCGCCGCGACGTCAGGACTCGAACCTAGGACCTCCCAGTCAGAGGCGTTGCAGTGATCCTATAGAGATAGTAAACTACTTCCTCTAACACGTCGTGGAGTTAGAATCCAGTTTTTGTGGATCCTTGACATCGAAAAATTGATTGACGGCAAAAACTATGTCAGTCTGTCTGTCCGTCGTCAACGCTAGAACCTAAACCGTTCATGACTTGGTCCAAAATTCATGTCCATCCATCGATCTGTACGAACTTAAGACCCTGAGAGTTTGAAATAAACTTGTTAATTCTTGGAGGTTCGTTACACGTTGCCTCAACATTTTCAATATTTTCTCAAATATGGCTCAAAACTTTTTGATTAATTGATGTTCTCGGATGGCGTAAAGACTGCACGAAAGAAGGGCGCAGATCTCATTTTCGTTGAAATTCCGAGAGTATCGATTATAATCTCAATAACTCTTTCGTATACAATATATTGAATATTTTAACAAAAGTTGACTTCACGAATACTGAAATGATAGTAGGGTATATTTAGATAAACAGAATTATAGTTCTCTACCTATCAATAATATCAAGAAAATGTATCATTATAGATTTTTTTGGTTTTTGTAAAATAATTGTGTCGTATTTACTGAATTTATGTATCTGAAGACGCGAACAATTAGTTCGTGAAACGTTGTACGTAAATATAAAACATGTTATTCCAATAATTAAAATTATATGATATGCAGTTGACGGGTTACTTATTAATTAATTCCACTCTCTTAAAACATGAGATACTGAAAATAGCAGAATATCAAAAACGTTGGGAATAGAAAATATTAAATGGCGAATGACCTCTTTCTTGAATCTTTGCTCTCATGACGTCTGCTGTGGCGTAAGCAGTGACACAAGAGTATGAGAATTCAGTAAGAGTATGAGAGTATGGAAATTGAGAATTCAGTCGGTACGCGGAGTATGAAATTTGGCAAATGACAAGGAAATACTATTTGCGTTGTTCAGTCAAAATCGGGAATATATAATTTGTTCCAAATTCCTAGGATCTATCGAATATAAAACATGTCTCACATGGCCAAAGGGAGCATAGTTTTCTTTCAATTTCTGTGCGTTTTGGAAATTGATAATATAGGCTATTGCAGCAGCAAAAATGTTGGACAAATTGGTCAAATATATAATGGACCTTTTCCAGAAGACTTGCTGATGGCGAATGGCGTCAGCTGTATCATAAGAAGTGATGCACTGAGTGTGAGCGTTCGCTCGGCACCTATGCACAGATTATGAGATTGACGGAAAAACAATAAAATATTTGCCATTTTCAGTCAAAGTCGAAATCTTGAACTGTTGCTGGAATTTTTCCCGGGTTTCTGGGGAACTAATGAAACTATCGACACCTCTTACATAGTCGGAGGCAGCCTAGCGTTCGTTCAATTTCTGTTCGCATTGGAAATTAGTAATATAGATTTCGGAGTGTGATTGAGAAAAATATCTTTTGTAGTATCTAATTATACATTTGTAGTCAAATAAAGGATATTAAAGAATAAATGTTACAAATTTCTGGGGCACGCAGATTTAAAAAATTATCCCTTTTGCATTACTGAACATGTGAGAAATTTGATAAAACATATTTGTCATTTTTAATCTGTTTTTAGCCAACTGCATGTGCACAATGTAACGCATTCAAATGCAGTAAAGAAGATGTGTATCTGACGAACATATCGATAAGGCGTTACCAAACAATCAGGTGAAATGTCATACATACGAGTATAAGTGAGGTTAGCTCCCTTTTAAGCCATTTACCGTCCTATGCTAATTGACAGAGGTGATCATTTTCGGCCCCCATTACATGCCCTAGACCATTGTTACATTTATTCTTGTACATTCTCTATATATCATAATTCGATGGGTTTTTCGTTATCCTTCCTTATTTATATAATTTTATCTAGTCAAAATAGGTAATTTACCACCAATTAGTCACAATGTATAATTTGCCAATATTACTTGCCACTTACCTTGAACATGGAAAATCTTCGAAAAATATTAGCTTTTTTATGTCTTGTCTCATGTCTATAACTAGAAAGACTATAAACACGAAAAAAACAGCGTTTTCATCTTCCAATATCTACAATGGCTTGGCGCAACCGACATCTCGATATCTCAATTTTATGGATTGGCGTTCCTGGTGGATGAGAAATTAGAGATTCGCAAAAGTGGAGATATTCGAAAATAATCTACCATTCATTCAATTCGAAGGAACTCTAATCCCCAGCCCTACTAATAATACAAACAATCATATGATACATTTCCTAGTATAAATGATAGGAATTCTTTTATCGCTGATACAAACCTCATATCCATTAACAATTAACGAATTACAAACAGCGTTCAAAAAATTGGAACAAACAACACTAGCATTCCAATATGCTGGACTGAAGCAATAAATTGACATTTCTCGGAAATATTGTCGAGCGAAAGCGAAAAAAAAAATCCACCCCTGATTACAAACAGCCTTTAGAATCGGTGGAACACCGTAAAAGCTAATCTCGCAATCATATCTACACAACACATGCGTGCACATGATTTTAAGAGTATAATTGCAAGATTACAGTCAACGAAATTAAGACACAAAGTTCGGCGAGGAAAATCGATGTCTGGTTTAAAATTCAATGTTTACTTCAGCATTTATCGATTATGTATTTAATGTAGGTACATGATATTTGCAGAAATATTTCCGCACATTACATCATGAGTAAGAGCAATGTTCGTGACAGTTGGGAATGGAGCATTTAAAATATTTGTGAATTGTCATGTGTCCCAAAAGTAGAACGTTTGGTAGTAATCTCCCTCTGATTATTTTGTAGCATGGACATGCCGAATGGACGTCAGATATCACGAATGAAATGTTAATCAAGATACCGTCCGGTCCTTATGTGCGGTTTTCGAATGCAAAATAATCTATCACGGCGACTGTTCACATGATAGAGCACTGATGGAAAATGAAGGAAAGCACGAGAGCCGATAGAAGCCCTTCACAAGCACCTTCAATCATAAGCTTGTCCGCAAGGCTTCCACTGTCCATCACAAGGCCCACACGGATCGACTGGGATTCGACCCGCGGCCTGCGAGGTTCGAGGCTAGCCATCTACTCACTGAACCACGGGTCGAACGCATTACAGTATATGACTTTTTATCGGCCTATCGACAGGAACTCACGCGAAACGGAATCTACGAAGAGATTTGCGCAACGGTCAGCCCAAATTGGCGGTCATTCATCCACGCGTCGCTGGAGGTGGAAACTCGCGGTATCGTGCTGGCGCCGGCGGCGGTGTGGGGGGGATGGGAGGAGAGGGCCCGCGCCAAGGCTGGGTGGGGCGGGAAGGGGAGGTCCTGCGCAATCCCCAGCGCTGCCCTGCCGCCGCCAAATATCGGATGCAGAGGCAAGAGCGCGTTAACCGGTTTATTGCCCCGTTCCGCGCCAAACGGGCTCATAACTACGCAAGATGTCCGCCACCCTGGCTCTTAAGGCGAAGCAGGAAGGGCGATGGGCCACTCCCCTCTGCCCCCACCCCTTCCCCCGCCCCTTCGCCGGCAGATACTTCAGCAAGAACCTTTCCCTTACGAATTGCCTTTCGTCTGGTTGGGACCCAGCAAAAAATCACACCACTCACCACACTTGGCCTTGAGAGTGGAAGCATCGCACCTGAGTGTGAGCGGTTCTTTGGTGGCACCAAAGAGCGTGCAGCCGCAGGAATACTATGGTTATATGTTACAAAACCGTTGCTAAGAAAACGTACACAACCATGACTATGGCGTTGATATTTGAAGAGTGAGTCATTGCTCTATTTTGCTGGATATTTTCCTATTATGCTGTTGCTTTCAACACCCCTAGTGGTGATGAGTCTGGAAGCACACAGTAAACCCTAACGCACTTACTTGCTCAACGGATCTCAACGTAAAGCCCTCCGCAACAGCCCTAGCAAGATAAGAAAGAAGTATTGCCATAGAGAGTGAAGTTCAAATTCGCTACCTTTCCTATCATGACACTGAGACGGTTTGATCCATGTTTCCGGGCACGCCAACTGCTCTGGTCATTAGCGTTCTTAGTGTTGCGAACGTTTATATCTGGAAGTGGTAGTGTTCCTTCCAGCTGGGTTATGAGATCCGCTGCTAACCTACACGTCGGATACGGGTGGATTTGTCCTCCAGGTATCTCCCATCAGCGTTGCGCCTCCCAGCGGGGACAAGCTCTTAGCATCCAACTGTCTTCCCGACAAGAGTTGCAGTGTAGAGTAAGTAAAGGGGTGAAGAGGAGAGATCGCGCGCTCTCCGTGGCTGTGTTAGTCAGTTAATGCCTTATTTTACGTGGCGAGTCTCGGGCCATCAGGCCCGCTCTTCCGTCAAACCACTCAGATTTCGCTACGCTCCTTTCACCACTTCGCAGAGAAAGGAGGTATTATCTTGGGCGACGAAACAGGCGGATCTCAATTTTGCTCAGAGGCTTCTTTTAGGTTTTAGGATATTTTACATGCAGTAAATCTACTACAGGGGACATCCGGCTTTACTTCCCATCGGGAGGAAGGCGTACAAAGGATTTTTTCGCCCTTAAAAATCCACAGCTTCGATCGGGTTTGAACCCGCAAACTCGGGTACAACAGTCCGGTACGCTGACCGGTATACTACCGAATACCAAATACCACCGCAGCTGTGTGTTAGGGGACAGCGCGGCATTGGCCTGGTATTGATCACAGAAGCGCACGTTTCGTACATTTAGCCACCTTGTCCGTACCACATGCTTGACATTAAATATATTAGTATACTTCAGCAGGGTATCAAATATTTATTTTTCATCGCAATTAGAAGCAGAAATTCACTTAAGCATATTGTCGTTATATTTTAGACATTGTTCCGTTTAGCCAAAAGAGATCATGTAAACATTAAATATACTCGTAAATGTATATTTTTCTCCATATAGGGAGTACTTGATCTTTAAGTTGTTGGTAGTGGTAGTGATGGAGAAAGTTAATAGCTTTAGTACCCCCGTGATCCTAAGAGCCATGTCGGCGATAGCGCACCCAGCTCAGCAGCTACGCTAGGGAGACACTACCAATGTGGGGTGTCCCTTGCCGGACAGGTCAACGGGTCAGACGAAGTATTCCTCAAGAGGATCTCAGCGCCAGAGGATGTCTCGTAGAATAAAACCTCAAAGACATGAAAATGACCTACAGAAGACGGCCCCAATGGCAGTACGCTGAAGATAACCTCGACATGACGATGGGCCTCAAAGGGATAGACAGAACTCCCAGTCCAGTGAAGGCAGTATGCCTAGGGCAGGTCACCTGAAAAAATACCCAGCAGGTCAGAACCCTGTTAGTTGTCAGCCCCAACATCTGACTATTTAGCTGTGGACCGGTAATCTTCACTGGAGAAACGCTCCTACTCAAATTTCTCGCAGTAAAAAGCAGTCTGTCAACGGAAACATCCCTACACATACAAATGGACAATTATTTACGGAAAAATTGAAAATTTCCACTTGTAATGTTAGGTATAAGGGAATATGAATTATAATATACTTTGAAAGCAAAAGATATAAATATATTAGTAGCCACAGAAAAACAAAAAGTAGAAAGGCACTAAAGATTGCACGTTGCAAAGATTGCTCACATACTACACGTTGTATATTGGTGTATCTCAGAATCAGAGAAAGAGCAGGAGGTGCCTTATTGTAGATAAAAAATGTAAAGTAAAGAAAGAAAGTTACACGTTTGTGAACGAAGTACGAATAACAATGTGTAGAGGGCATTTAACAATAATATGAGTATATGGCTCGGAAGAAAGCCGAAAGCAAGGCACGGAAACATTTTATGACCAGCTACAACAGGAAGTCCACTACACTAATGAAAACGACCACTTAATAGTAGGTGGTGATATAAACACAAGAGTGGGAAATGCACCAATCCCAGACATTTTAGGGAATTGCGAAGGAGGCCATATAAACCTGAATAGACAAGAACTGACACAATTTGCAAGTCCAAAGCATCTAGAAATGACAAATACTTTTTTAAAGAAAAAGTAGATTCATAAACGGCTAGGGGATATAGATCAGTAGATAAGCCAAGGCCTCAGAAAATGACGTTAAAGTGTTTAGAGGATGTGGCTTAGGCTCACATCATTATGATGTAATAGTTGAACGAAGTGGAGAAATCCATGCCAACAGAAGCCTAGGAAGAAATATACCAAGTACATTTACTAGGAGAAAGAAGCGTACGAACACACTACCCATACTGACTCCAGAAGTACCTTCTGGGCAAACCAACTAAAAACAGACTCAGAATGGAAAAATATCCAATATTTAATATATATATATATATATATATATATATATATATATATATATATATATATTAATACAATTCTTATATTTAAAAAGCTACGGGTAAGAAAAATAAGCTCTGAAGCAGGAAGGGCCTTCAGATTAGGAATGAAGAAACGGTGCAAGCATTAAAAGGGAAACGAAGCATATTTACAATGGACTGAAAGGGTGAGGAAATAAAAAAGGCAATAGTGTAAAGGAAAAAGAAATTCACTTAACGTGATTGTGAAAAGAGCACATCCACAATCTTGGGATAAATTTATTAGTGATATAGAGCAAATATGGCCAACTTGCGGGCCGTGTCCGTATTTTTATGCGGCCCGCAACGGATTTAAAATGTATTGGGTGAATATTTTATTCTTCAAACAAATATGCAGATTTTTTCGTAAATCTGTTTAGGAGGCCCAGCAATGCATAAATCGTAACACATCTCATCATTTCTATAGTCTACATCTGTATGCGCATTTCTTGGAATTTGTGGTGTGGCCCTCTCTTTCATTTAAATAAAAAGTCGCTTTTGGGGAGTAGGATGTTAGCGATCTCTGATGTAGAGTACATGAGACATACACGACTGACATTTTCCCAACAAAGTTCTAAATATTTAAATAGGTATGATAAACAAAGTTTCATGAATAAGACATTAAAAATAACTTTAAAAAGGATTTAAAAAAGATGAAAAATAATGGGATTGCCATGAAAAGGATGATGAAATCGACTGGATTGACATGCATAAACTGAAAAAGGAACTGACGGTGATGACAAAATAGGAAAGTTACAAGGAGAGATAAGTTAAACATAGAACTTCTCAGAAACTGTGTAATGATGTAGCTTTGGAAACTGCTACACTTAAAAAGAGTGCTGATTAAAATGCAAAATACCATGAGTGGTATTGGTAGTTATTTAGTAGTTAGTAGACAGTAGCAGAAATTATATCATTGTACAAAAAGGCGATGAAAATTATTGGGATAAGCTTATTCAATAGTATATACAAGTTATATTCCAGAATAACAAAACAAATTGAAAAGTATAGCAGAAGTACTCGCGGGGCGAAAGCAAAACAGTTTTAGAAAAAGAAATCCGATCACATATAATATACTCATTGTACAATATGTATTGGAGAAAAGAAGAGTCTTTAACATGCTGAATCACCCAGCATTTGTAGATTTTGAAAACCGCATTTGACAGGGTCAATAGGGATAAACTTTGGTACAATATGGAAAAGCAAGTATCCTCAGCATGTAAAAAAGGCGGTTAAAAGTACACAAGAAGAAAAGCCAGTTCAAAATACAGTGAATAGTAATAATCATAGGGAATAAAACTAAAGAGATTTTAACAAAACGCTGTTTAGTATCCTTTGGACTCCACTTAATGTTATCACTTCGGGCCATAGGTAATATGATAACATTAACCGAATGATAACAATAGGCGGAATATTATATTTGAAGATTAACAAATGAAAAAGGAATGTACATAGTTTACTTTTTTACAATGTCACATAGTTTACTTTGGCGAACACATCCATTCATAATATATTCACTTGTACTTTCACCGAGAAAAGAAAATTTATTAATTCAATCATTTTACATAGACCCGAATAATATTAAATGTAAGACACATTTTCTATAACGTAAAAAAGTTCTCTATTTAAGTCTGCTTCTGGTTTGCTCTGAGAATTCCATTAATTGATTGATTTTGATTCATTTTTTCGTGTTTCCGGGCGCGTCAACTGCTTTGGTCATTAGACCCGTTAGTGTGGTGAATATTTTTTCTCGGGAGACGGCGGTGATCTTACCCCGCTGGATGGCGAGATCCGGCGCCGACCTACCGTCGGCTAGCGAGGTTTCCTCCTATCCAGGACTCTCCCACCAGCAGGGCACCGCCCCAGCCGGGACAAGCTCTCAGCTCCCGACCGGTCTCCCGGAATATGTGGTAATGTAGAGCATGTTAGTGTAAATGTGTGTGTAAGGAGAGAGAATGGGACAAGGAAAAGGAAGGAGAGATCGCGCGCGGTCCGTGGCCCGTTTGTTAGGGTACTGCTCCGGCATTTGTCTGGTGTTGATCGGAGAAACCACGCAAAACTGCCGATCAGAGCAGCCGGCCGCTAGAATTCTCTTCCAGAGAGCGACTGAATTCAACCTAGCTGAAATGCTAGTGTCGAAAATCCTGCCGTCGAGAATTTCATTAATGTAAATCTCATACTCATAGTGTTTCATGAAATCAACTGACCTGTGCGTCGCATTATTTCTAATGCCTGCCTCACTGGAGCCGTTTTTGAAGGTTGAGACGTTTCCACATCATCATCATCATCATCGTCGTCGTCGTCGTAAATTTCTTCTGCTCTACACACTCCTGCTGCCACTTGTGAGTTTGTAGAAGTGATTTCATATACGTCGACTTCTGCCTGTCTAGCAGATATTGTGAGGTTTTCACCCACAGCCATTCATTCCCGAAATTAATTTTCCGTCATATTCGGTGGTCCAGTGCACATGATTTCTTCACGTTATGATGCTTCTCTTGAAAACCCCCCATGCCGGAAACAGTTCTGGATTGTACTCGCAGACACTTTATATCATGACGTAGCTAAAAGGTGTAGGGCATCAGGAACATTGGCATTCTAAGTAAGATCATTAGCTCGCATTCCTTGTGTCTCTTCCATGTTCTCAAGAATTCTTGCGCGCAACTCATGGTGATAATACGCCTTTAAAGTTCGAATTGTTCCCTGGTCACACGACTAATACTGAAGTCGTATTGGCTGATAGGAAGACAACGCTGATACTCTTCAATTCATTTTGTATGTTGCACAATTGTCAAACAATAAAATTACTTTTTGAGTCAGCCTGTTATCCCACTTCAATAACCATTATAGAAATATGGAAGCAGTCAACCATGCATTAGAGTTTGCATTATAATCCACGGGAAATTTTTTAACACCTTTAAAGCATCGCGGGTACTTACATTTTCCAATTACCAACAATCGTTTTTTTGTCAAACACGTTTGCGCAGCACAAAACAGTTAAGTGCTCCTCACTTGTTTTACAGCCTTTCGTTTTACAGCCTTTACAGTATTTTCGTTTTTAAACAAATGTATGTCCTGAGGTCGAGGACGGAAATACAATCCAGTTTCATCAGCGTTGTGCACACAATCGGGAGAAAAATCAGAAATAATTTTTGGCCATTCCTCATCTAACCATCTCTCAGCAGCAGCCGGATCAGCGTCATTCTGATCGCCGTTCGTTCCTTTGTAAACAACGTTTTCCCTTTTTTCAACAATCAAATCATCCTTCTAATGCTACAAATTCTTCCCATCCTATTTTCTTAGCAAGTTCCTCTGTTCTTTGACGCATAAAAGGGCCATCAACACGAGCACCTTTTTCACGAACATTAGTGAACCACATTGTTAGGGCAGATTCAACCTCATAGTCTTCTCGAACACGATATCGTTTACTTGTAAGTTTTTGTTCTTCTGTGCCGCCTGAAAAAAATCGTTCCTATTCTTTAATAGTTTGCACAGATGAGATTTTATATTTGTAGCTGCACTGCGTAATTGCGTTGACTCATTTTAGGCAAACTGTCATAACGTTCAATAATAGACCGGGAGCGGTAGCTCAGTGCATCAACTGATGTCAATGCAGCGTCTTTGACCGGGAGGTCTTAGGTTCGAGTCTTGGCGGCGGCAGGATTTTCGACACTAGCTTTTCAGCTAGGTTGAATTCAGTCACTGTCCGGAGGAGAATTCTAGCGGCCGGCTGCTCCGATCGGTAGTTTTCCGTGGTTTCTCTGGTCAACACCTGACGAATGCTGGAGAAGTACCCTACCAAACGGGCCACGGACCGCGCGCGATCTTTCCTTTCTCTTCCTTATCCCATCCTCTCCCCTTATACATGCACTACACTACCACATATTCCGGGAGACCGGTCGGCAGCTTAGAGCTTGTCCCGGCAGGGGCGGTGACTCGCTGGTGGGAGAGTTCTGGTTAGGGGGAAACCCCATTAGCCGACGGTAGGTCGGCGCCGAATCTCGCCATCCAGCGGGGGAAGATCACCGCCATCACCGTAGAAAAACATGCACTACACTAACGGGACTAATGACCAAAGCAGTTTATGTGCCCAGAAACACGAAAAAATCAATCGTTTAGGCCAACTTTTCACACTGGCCATCACTGCAGCCTAACTTCACGAACGAATGGGAACTGACGGCTTCGTGAACCACCCTGAAAGTTGGGAAGACTTCGCGAGAGAGAGGAAAGACGATCAAGCATCGGCCAGCAAGTTATTTTGTGAACAGCTTATGAGAAAGTGATACCGTGTGCGCCAGTAGCGAAGAATATTATTTGCTCGTCTTTCAAGAGTCGCGAGCCTTGATGGTTCAAAACTGTGCGTAACTGAAATGTGTTTCAAAACAATGATAACATGAACGATGGCAAAACGACGTTTTCTTAATGTTGTAATATTAGTCCAGGCGGGACATCATAAATATAACATTAAATGAATGATTACATTAACCTACATGTAAATATCATATTAATTGTAAAAACACAATAAGGCCCCTGGTTTAAAAATGAGCAAAATAAATATTTTAACAATTTTATTATATGTTGATGATGTAATCATTATACGGGAGACAGAGGAACTAAAGAAAGCTGTACATTACTTTAGTAAACTTTGTAAGAGCTATGACATTCGAATATCGAAAGAAAAAAAATGTTAGCATTCCGAGGAAAAGATTTAATAAAGTCAAAAATTGTTATTGAAAGTACAATCCTAGAGCAATTATTTAGGCTGAAAAGTAAGTTTAAAAAAAGATAAAGATATACACAGTAAATTGATGGAATATCAAACAATATGTGAATCTAAACACAACACCTTAAACATTAAGACAAGGTCGGAATAAGAAATGAAGAAATAAGGAAAGAGCTGCAAGTGACAAATTTATACTAGAATGCTAGGCTACAGGCAAATATGGGTAGAACAAGTAGAGAGAATGAGTGATAATAAACTTTCAAAGTCCGCTCTGTATTACTCACTAAGAGGAAGACCAAAGAAAAATGGATAGAAATTTTAAAGACCGAACATGAGCCTAAGCTGTGAAGTGTACAAGAAGAATACATATTTAATTGAACAGAACTATCACAAAGAGCACTGAAATTTCGAAATGAATTAAAAGAATTCAACAATGCGAAACTTGTGACCGTGGTGTTTACGGTGGGGGCGGTGAAATTACTTCTTCCAGATCAGCGGCTGCTCCGGCTCGGGTAACCGCTGATCTGCAAGTGGCTACCCGAGTATCGCTTCCAGATCAGGTAACTACAGGTTCTGTCCGTGCAGCCCCAAAGCCTCTCGTCCGTAGGAGTTCATTGAAGGTATCTGTTTACCTCAAAATGATGAAAAATTGTGAAATTTCATTTTTTTTACAGTTTTTGTTGAGTTGTATGCCCAGTGTCCCTTTTTTAAATGCTTCAATCCACTTCTTTCTACGTTAATAATAATAAGTTTTTAATAAGTTTTAATAAGTTAATAATAAGTTTTTTGAGCAAATAATTTTTTCGATGCGAGTGTCAGTTGATAAGCTCCTAATGAGTGAATTTCAGTTGCATTTTTCCTGCACTCAGAATTTTCAACACATTCATGCATGTCAAACATCATAAACCATAAGAGATAATGATATAATTCTTCATGTAGCTCGCAACACATGATTTGCTCTATAGAATGGACTACAATAGTTAATGGGTCACGAAACGTTTCAGTTAAATGAAATGAAATGTCCAGTATACATTTTTAAACAATTATTTTTCTGAAATTCCTGATCCTTTAGATTTCACAGCACTTTTACAGTTCTAGTTAATTCTCTTGAATATTTGTGATTAATCTACAAAAAGAATTGTCAAAATATATAAACTTGTTGTAGAGGTAGGATGTCTGAAGTAAAAACCTGCATTTTGGCCAATTAATTATAAACTAATAGAGAAAGATACATTTGATCTATAAGGGCACGAAGGAATCAAATATACGAAGGAAAACAAAATAGAAGGAATATACTGTCTGGCTGAGGAAATAATTTCAAGTATTATTTCGTTAGGAAGACAGTTCCCTGACCTGAGGTTCCTTCTATCCGTACCCGGAAATGCGGTTTTCGGCTAGTTTCTAAGTTTATCAGTGTTATGTACACAAAAAGAAGGCACGCGTCAACGATAACAATTTATTGATCTCTTTACAGTAGTGGCCCAACCGCTAACATTGCAAGACTGTCTTCTCGGCTGACGTCCCGTCTTGCTTGCCTCCGCCACGGTCCATCTCCCGTGTGCGTTCCCCTGCCACGGTCCTGCTCCCGTGTGCACTCCGCTGCCACGGACCTGCTTCCGTGTGCTTTCCTCCGCCACGGTCCTGCTCCCGTGTGCGCTCCGGATCCAGACTCTCCAGGCCCGCGCCTCCACCAGGCCGGGCGTCACGCCGTCTCCCTACGGCGTAGATAAGTGGGGGGTAGGCTTACCGCCCCTTGCCTCTCGCTGCTACCATGTGCGCTCCTTCGCCACGGTTCCGAACTGGCCTCTCGCTTTTTTTTCTTTTTCGGCGTAGCCGAAGGTCAGTGTTTTGGTTTCGATACATGTGTATCGGGTTTTGCAGTGCACACGCGTTTGCGTTTTACTGCTAAGTGTGAGTTAGTGATGTAGGTACGCGACGGACCTTAGTCAAATGCCAGTTTTGGCGATTTTGCTAAGTCACTTCAGTGACTTTGTCAAATTTTGAGTTTGCTCGCTCTAAGCCCTCAGTATATCCGAGGGTAGAGCTTGTCTTTTTCCTATGGTGAGGACATGTTTGTGGAATTGTTTGAGTGTAGTCGGTGCTTCGTTTGATTGAAAGGCTTGATAAGCTTCATTGAATGATAGCCGTCTCAAGCATTGAGTGAAGGATTCGATATCGAGTTCCTTCCTCAGTACTTTCAGTCTTTTCCGAAACGGAGGGCGTGCTATGAGCCGTAGAACTCTGTTCTGAATTCGCTCAAGTGTGTCCTTGTACTTCTTTCCTGTGGTCCACCACGTCGCCGCGGCGTAAGTGGCCAC
>BLKR01006932.1:0-47248 GCA_011170035.1 Teleogryllus occipitalis | reverse complement strand
TTTCTATTCAACGAAAATGTTCAATCAATTCCAAGGTGAAATAATCAGTAAATATTAAAAAGAGATTTATTAACAATATGAAATGAAATACAATAAGAAAGGAATCTTCTGTTCTTTACTTGGTATTCTTAACAAATCTATAGGAAAATCATAATAAAGGCATTATTTCAACAACATTCGAATATTATTGTTAGAATCTATGGGGAAACAGTTAATGCCGGGTCCTGGTAACGTAAAAAGGGTTAACTAATGTTGTGAAATGTAGAAAAAAAACCTTTAACTCGTGTTGACCGATACCAATGTTTTGTGGGTCGTTGATACAGAAAAATCGAACGACGATGAAAAGCCTGTATGTTCGTGTGTCTGTTGATGTGTCTGTTCTTGTGTCTGTTCGTCTGTCTGTAATTTTCAAAAAAAATTATATGACCTTATAGAGAGAATTATTCATGGAAAACAAATTTCATTTTAAAGAAAAATCTGTGATCAATTTTAGAGTTGTAGGAAAACGCCGAAAAAATTCAAACTTTTCCAATTTTCGAAAATTCAGAGTTTACCGTGGACATAGGACGTATGTCGCCTTTATAAGTGTATTTTACTCTATTCTTAGAAGAAATTTAATGAAAAATTTTCGAGTCGTTTTTGAGAAACTTTTGAAAATGACCGACGGCTTCATGTAATGTACTTTCAAATTTTAAATAATGATTTTTAAAATCTCAAAGTTTCAACTAGAATCTCATCGACAAGGGATTCTTCAATTTGGAAAAGATCGTACGATCTGTTTAGGCGCTAGTAGAGTTCACAGATGGACGGAGAGACGGACAGACGCAGTCAGACTGACGTTTTGCTTTCAGTTGGTGTTTTGGCATCAAAGACCCACAAAACAGGAATTATGGTTACATCACGTGTTAGAGATTTTTTCTCTTAATTTAGTAACTGGATTTATCCACTCCTTTGTTTTCAGGGCCCGGCAATACATTTTTTCTGCCAAAAATTCGCCGTTTTTTTCGCGGAGCATTACATAACTTTCTCTATACTACGTATATTACTCCTTATGTATGTGCGTATACGAGAAAGTAAAATGTTACGTAATTCTACGGAGGAAATTGGCTAATTTTCGACGCAAAAAACTGTAATTTCTGGGCCCTGGTGTCAAAAAAAGTGGAGAAATTCAGTTGATAAATATAGAATAAAATCCCCTTAGCATGTGGTGTAGCCAGAAGCCAGGTTTGGTGGGTAGTAAATACAAAAAAAACGATTAATTGTAAAACGTATTTTCTTCTGTGAACAATGCAAGTGGCTAAACTGTTCAGGCAATTTTCTCCAAAGTTGATATTCCGCAAGCGATCTGGCTGATGTCGAGCCCTCCTGAATTTCAAATCAATATTTTATATTTGGATGCTACTCTACAAGAAGCCCCTGAAACATTTTCAAAAATTTAAAAATGACATGAACTTTTCTGGTTAAATTTTAAATTTTATTGCCGGATAGCGTAATGGACGCTATAAGACGATGGCGGAGATGATTTTCGTCCACATACTGAATTTTTCCAAAAATGCAAGAAAACATTTTTTTTTCGCCGTTTTCCTACAACTTAAGTATTGAAGATAGTTTGTTTCCTTAATGAAATGTGTTCATCAAAAACAGATCTTCGAATATTCCTTTCAAATAATCAGTCCTTTAATAAAGATCACGTACAATTGTTTAAAAATATAAGTACTTTAGATAATTTTACAATTTTTGAAATAGCAAATTTGAATTTCCCTCGCTTCGTTTGACAAGCTGTTATTCTGAATTTCTTTTGAATTCTGATGATTGTCGGGACGGACAAGGCGCTATTACGACGCTGTATTTTTCATTTAATGTCAAAAACAGTTAAAAATTGTGTGTAATGTACTGTAGGGAGAAATGTATTCTGTGAACGTTTTCTTAAATTTTGGTATCCCCTTGCCCTAACTCATATACAAGACAAATTCTGAGTACACAAAAAACGCCGTTATTCTTCAAATCGCACGAGCGTTTGCTCTTCGAGTTGCATTGATTTAATTGAAATTATCTCAATGAGGTTTTCTCTCTTAATAATAGTATTTAAATATAACATGAAAGAAAAACAGAAAATACCGGAATTTTGAAGGAACATTTATTACAAAAATTTGATATTTTATTGTTATAATATTCAACTATGGATATTTGAGATGTGTTTCCGAGAAGTTCATTGTTGGCGACATGAATGGGAAAGATATAACATACGGCGGCTTTGGCCGGTATTACACTATAAAAGTTATATGACATATCTTTGATAAAGAACTTTGTGGCAGTCCTTGAACTTTGATGAGAACTTTGACAAAGAAATTTGATGAGCGTATTACATTTCGTCCAAATTTTATGTAGGTTTGCTCGCCATTTACAATCAATTACGCACAAATAGTTGTGTTTTGCTACTTTATGTTTTATTATAACTAATCTATGTTTAATGCTATTGTAGCAAAAGGTAAATAAGAAAACGTTTGAGGGTGAGGCTTTAGAACAACGCCATGGTGAGGTTATGGGTCGCACATTGTGAAGCATTGATTAAAGACCTTCGAAATGAAGAATTATTTGAGGATGGATGAGGAAACATTCAATTTTCTTTGTCGTTCTTCCTTCTTTCGAAATTCAGTCCTCTGATAGGGAAGTTTAAAAAAATTATCTTCCTGAACTGGGCATTTTCCAAACACCATATTTTCTACTTCCCGGGAAAATGTGTCCTACAAACGTTCATTCGTTTGGTTTTACTTTTGTAGTTCTGATGGACAGTATTATATAAACATTCTAATTACTCGCACTCAGCAATTATGACTTTGGTTGAAGCAATACCCCTATATCGGACGCCATGTTACCAAATATGATAAAACTTGGAAGCCGGAGACTACATTTTAGCCAAGAAATTTTCTAAAAGAAATCTTTTATAAAATATTGGCTATTACACTGTCATATTTATTTTATAAAATATCTTTGACAAAGATCTTTTACAGTGTAATACCGGCCTTTATTTACTTAACGTTAATGTTAGAATATCTCTACGTTCAATAAAATGTTGTAATCAAGTTTGAAGTCGAGAAGTATATATATATATATATATATATATATATATATATATATATATATATATATATATATACGCAGATATGCATTAGGTAATACGTGTTTATAATGGTATTCATTCATTTACTTTCCACATTATTTTACCTTTTTCAATAACTAAAGTAGCAAATTAAAATAGATTTTGAAATAGAGTTCGCAGCGAAAATAAAATGTTTTAGCGGGCTTACTGCTTTCCGGGGCATCTATAACTGTTTAATTTCTTAATTATTTATGAAGAGACTAATTATGATTTGTTTGGTTGTACTTGTAGATCATCATTTAAAAGAAAATATAATATTTAAGAATGATTTTAGAATATCTTGAGATCGGGCAAAAATAATTTTATGTATTCAAAACACGAATTAGTGGTCCATAAACAAGACTTATAAGAACATTTAATCACAGCAATGCTAACTGAAAAACAAAACAATTTTAACAGGAATTGATAAGCAAATATGTGTCCAATTTTGGCAGCGTCAATTGTTGCTGCCCACAGCATCCATTGTTGCGCTCATTGCCGACGCTTCTGAGGTTGATGTTCTCTTCAGCTGCCTGTCCTAGTTGGGACTCTACAGCCAGGTGATAGTGGTGTGGGATTATTCTTCTCCTAGTTTTGCCTCCACTCCCCGTACTGAGACGGGGATAGGTAAACTAGGAAAAATAACATAGGGGTTAATACATTTTATGTTGGACAGGCTATTTTATTACGCCTTTAGAAAGACGGAAATGGGGGTGGAAAAAAGGATTAAATGTTTTTATTGATTTTTACTTTCTCGCACTTACTGTCGTAAGAAGAAAAGTTGTTGTAATAGTGCACCAGAATACGGCGAATTTTCGGCAGAAAAACCGTCCAACCCTGGTAAAGAAAAAGTGAATAAATTTATTTGCTAAATTTAGGGTGAAATCCTTTAACGCGTTGTGTAGCCAGAATTCATGTTTTGTGGATCGTTGTTACCGAAAAATTGAATGACGGCAAAACGTTTGTCTATCAGTTTTCCGTCTGCGAATAACGCTAGGGGTTAAATTGTTCAACCGATTTTGTCCAAAATTGATAATACCCAAACGATCTTGTTGATATCACGCTCCCATTCATTCGAAACCGGTATTTTAATTTTGGAAGGTACTTTACATAAAGCCCCAGAGATATTTTCAAAATTTTCTCAAAAGCGGCGTCATCAGTGTTAATTATTTTTTTCCCATAATCTCAAGGACGTTTAAGAGAATAGTGCAGATCTCAAGTTGGCGTCTGTCTGTCCGTCTGTAGTTAACACAAGCATCTAAACGCCGCACGTTCTTTTTTAGTCAAAGCTGTGATACATGACAGTTTAAAATCACCTTTGTGAGAAGCAAAAGTTATAAGAGTTTCTGTGGTATAGCGGGTAAGCGCACTGTTGGAGAAGCTTAGGCACGTAAGATCGAATCTCATCCACGGCGAATAATTTTTGCGGGTAGAAACAATTTGGCGGTTAATTGTATAGTTATAATCATTCGTATCCATTATAAATATCACATAAAGCATGTGTTTTGAGGCGCCACTACTTATTTTAGTGTGTTAATGTCTTTAAGAATCACGTATAAAAATGCCCCTATTGCGATTCTGGCTTCAGAACGTCTGCAAGTGCGGCTGTGTAGAGCTCTAGCGTTATCGCAACTTTCATCTGTGACGTAATTCAACCTTGGCCATAGTCGCCGAAAGATAAGACCGAGAACGACTTCCACAGAGGGTTCTAATGAACACGGCTTTTGGTTGAAAATATTTCTAAGTAAAATGAGCTATGTAGTTGCGTGGGTTGTAATCGTTTGAATTATTATTGCGAATTTGATACCTTTGACACATGTAGAACATTCCTCTAATAAAAAATCTAAGTGCAATGAATATCACGTAACTATTCTTTTCGTAATAAGTGTGCTTGGACAGCGTGATGAGAAATATCTGTGATAGCACAGTGCGGTCGAGCCAGACCTACGGACCACAGAGATCCGAGTTCAAATCCCAGTAACGCTGGAATATTTTTACCTCCACGTGTAAGGGGAGTTACGTAATGCTGTAGGAGGAAGTGTCGAAATTTTAACAGAAAACACGTTTTGTAAGTAGTTAGTTCGAGAAAAGTGGATTGTTGGTATTGTTATTTTATTTTCTATACACAAGGCTGTCAAAACGCTTGTTTTTTGAACCCGAAAAAATGATTTACCAAAAAACCTCTTTGTGAATCCGTCTTCGTGTGAGTAATTCTAGAGCCTAAAGTAAACACGATTTTCACCAAAATGGATATTCCTTGAACGATCTGGCTAATATTATGAAACTTCGAATTTGAAACGAATATTTTAATTTTGAAGGTACTTTACACCAAACCCCGTCATATTTACATAATTTCCTCAAAAAGAGCTCCAATTTTTCTGTAAATCTATTCCTCGAAGCACAAGATGTTTAAAAGTGGCGTACGTTCAATTTTGGGCGAACGATCTGAATTTTCAAAAATTGCAAACAAATACCTATTAATATTGTCGAAAACAAATATTAACGCTAGAGATTTTTGTTTCATGAAATCTCTTTTTAAAAAGAGATATTAAATTAATGTAAATTAAACACTCCACTCTTTCCTAGTAATGATCCACTCTTCACTAGTAATGATTACTGCTATTGGGTCTAACCGCTTCCTTATTCTTTGGAGGGCTACTGTTTTTTTAAATTTTTTTCCAACAGTATTATCTCAAAAGTACTGGATGAGAACAACTGATATCTGGAGTTGAAGGAATGGCGTTAGCTCCTATTGTAGGCCTGGTTCCTTGTGATTCCAGTGAAAAATCAGTAACTGCACTGAAACAGCAGAAGCTTCCGCCAATTGATAATCATAAGTGAATCACCATGTACTGGGTAGGGAGGAGAACGAGGAAATCTATATGAATTGTCGCCTGGTCTTTCTTTCTCAGATAAACACTTGGAAAGTTTATCAACATCAAATCGGAATTTTAGCGCCTTTGATGTAATATTAAACATAAAAAATCCCTTCCAGTTGTCTGCGTGTTATCAAAGTGTATCAAAATAGCCCCGACACCCGTATTACATTAGCCTCTTAAGTTGTATCATATTAGCCCCACAAATTTGAGGCTGTATATATCATGACACGATTAATATTATTGCATTATTTTAACGCAGAAAAGAATATTAATTCTTTCTTAATGATAACCTATTTTCAAAAATATCGTGTCATAAAAAATAACGAAGTAACATCAAAAGATTTATATAACGGTGGTAAAGTTTTTGACTGGAAAAATTAGGCATTTTAGTTTTGATTTTTTTCCTCCCAAATATTGTTACATTCTGAGTGTTTGCTATATGGTCATTATAATAGAATATATTTTCTATCATTTGTCATTTTCTTGTTAATTTTGGACATAAATAAATAACAACTCTTAAAGTGGAATACATTAACCCCAATTTTCTACTGTATAATATTAGCCCCGACTGATCTTTATAACATTGTCGAAAAACAATATGAACGCTAGAGATTTTTGTTTAATGAAAACTCTTTTTAAAAATAGATCTTGTATTAAGATAAATTGAACACCCTGTTTTTTTTAAAACTGCAAGTGCTTCACTTTGTTTTCGCATCGGAAAGGAGGGAATCTTGTCGTGTCTTTTTTGCAGGTTCACATAGTCCGTATTGAATATTGCATAGCAATTACGAATAATACGTGAAAATATATACTGTTAAGGCAACACTTGTTTTGAACATAAAACATTTTGTAAATAGTATGTATAGTAAGATAAACTTTATTTAGGTGAGTAAACTTAGACCATTCACTTTGATTCTCTAAATTAAAACTTGACGTAACTGAGAACAGTGTCGTCATAAGAGTTATTATGATACATATTTCCTAATTTTTAAAATCTTAGGACCCGAAACGCGCCTCGAATTAATTATTAATATCATAGCAATAGCTATTTATATTTAATATAATTTCATAATTATTTCCAAAGAACCGGAACGCCGTTCCGTCGCGAACCAACAGAAATCAAGCCTTTTATATACAGGATATTCGGGGAAGAAATGTCGAATCTTCGAAAAATAGCTGTTAAGACAATTTTAAGCTTATTTTGTCTAATAAACTACACAGATATTCCAAATGGCTAAGCCGCAATAAACATTCAAAAGTTGGTTTGGATATATGTTTTCTAGGCAACCATTTGCGTTGTAGAAGCATATAAACACTTCATTAATTTCTAAATTGTTTATGATTAACAAAATAAATGAATACATTTGATCAGAAAGAAAAATTAACCTAGAAATAAAAAAGAACCCAATTTTCACAGTTCGACTGCTTTTTTATTTCTCGGTTAATTTTTTTCTGAACTAATATATTAATTTATATTGTTAATAATAAACATGTTACATGTTTCTCGTTTGTTTCCATGATTCTAGAATGCAAAGTTTTGCATAGAAATCAAATTTTCAAATCAAAATTTGCGTGTTTATTGCAACTCAGCCATTCAAAATATATATGTAGTTTATTAGACAAAGTATGATTAAAATTGTTTAAACAGCTTTTTTCAAACTTTCGACGTTTCCTTCTCCGATACTCTGTATATCCATGCTTCTTTAAAACCAAAAACAATAATTTGCGTACTGAAAACTAATTACTTAAACCCATGGCAGTATAACTGTTAACATAAGTACTGTCACACATCCTTCGCAGGATAAGGAGTAAAGTTTAAAGAAAAATTATAGTTCACATGAATTTTGACAAATTGCGTCTTACTTTCTATGATATTCAAACGGTAACATTATATTACAATATTCAATTGGCTAACAATTTCGGCTAAAGAGTCTTGTTGGATAATTCTCCAATTTCGTATTGTAATAAGATATCTTATGATACTCATGTCGTAAATAACTATTTGACAACTATTATGTGTAGTGTATGTGTCTAGCAGGTTTTGTATTATTCAGAGAAACTGGATCATACGAATCACGTTTACTACGTTATTCACACAGGAGCACATGAATCTCAAAAAAGTATTTAATTATATAATCCTTGCTGAGGAATCAACGTTTTATTGATGATTTTAATTTTGAAAATTTTCATTAGTTTGGATGTTTAAATATAGGTATCACATGTAATTACATGTCTGTTAAACACGATAGCATTATATGAAGCAAGAAACATTGTTTTTCGTTTGATCATTCAACTTCATCAATCACTCAAAATTACTTTAATTTTCTCTGCTTATCAGTTTTTTAATCTCAGATCTTCGATGAAGACATGAATCAAATAACATCGTAGATATTTGAGTGTTTTAAAAATAATAACGTGAATAAATGCTTATATTTATTGAATTGGTTTTATAATAACCTGTAAAAACACGGGTTTTCTGTTGGTTTTGGGGATGTTGAAAACATTCAAATGGTAAAGGCAATGTTAAGCTGGTGACCTTTAATATTGTTTATTTGATATTTTTCTTAGGATAGTTTATAATGGTTAAACGTTTTCAAAGAGTGCACATTAGATACCTCGAATGGCCCGTTTCCGTTTAATAAATCGCTACGTTCTCCCTGTACAGATGGTCGTGCAAAATTCAAGGTTTTGATAGATTCGTAGAATGGCGGCCAACAAACCACCTTCGAACTCTGACGATACTGAAATGTAGTCTGTGTTGGGAAGGTCATATCACTTGACCACCAAGTTCGTTCTATGTATTTTCACTGGGAAATGCTAGAGCATTGATATTTACTAAACTGTAAACAAACGCTAAATCTCTTTGAATTGTTATAACATCTGTTTTGCTTTCTTTTAGTAATCGTTTTACTCGTTTTACCAAATACGTGAGTTTGTTATATTTTTACACGCTACAATTATTTAATTTTACAAGTATTTATTTTCAAGCATTTAGGAATTCATGAAATTTCATTGAAACGTTCGCCAATCTAAAAACTTTTAAATGTATATTAAATATATTAATGTTGTTTAAAAATATGTATTAACAATGCGTAGATTTAGCACATAAAGCTCTGATTTGAATATTATACAATGAAATCATCAAATTAACAGTTTAAGAAAGGAATGATAAATTGAATTGAAAATATTAACTTAAAGTTTATATACGTTTATTTAGAAATTTCTATACTTGTGTAAATATTGTCATGTGTGATTCTACTCATGTGATCTTTCAAAACACAAAATTGAATATTTCTGTATTTGAAAACCTTAACACTACCTTCATCCAATCCAGTGCAGTTTATAGCAAACAGCTAAGCAATATGTTTCCCTATTTTCTAATGGTAATGGTTAAACAAGAGGAACGAATAGTTTCTGACTCTCGGTGTTAACAGGGGACTTAAAAAAAATAATAATACAGTTATTCGGTTGATCAACATCCCTTTGATAGAAAAACAGAAACAATTGTTTGGGCGTAATGCACCTTGAAAAATATTTTTTTATAATCAATTTCTTTCCTATTTGATAAATATATCGACTTGCAAATTGTAGAGAAATTAAAAGAGAATATAAAAACCAAATTAAAGTTATGCTCATACTCGCCGTAAAAATACGAATTTAGCATAATTAAATTGGCCACAGAATTTGTTTACAAGCATGTGCATTTTAAGCGTATGTGGCAGGCAAAAGCGCGGCATTGGAGAACTGTTTTTTCAGTATGCCCATCCCACGCTATTCTGCTAGCGCGAATGAATTAAGCGCAAACAAATGGGGTCTACTAAGATGTTAATTTCTTATAAACAATTACATATATCTCGAGAACGAGATATAATAGCACCGAACGGATTCCGGAATTTTGCATCACATTTAAACGCCATTCAGATCAGACAATAAAAAATTTGCAACAATTGCAAATTTATAAACAATTTCCAAATTTTGCAAATCTAAAGTGTGGAGAGTCTCCCGATGTCCCAGAACCAAAAACAGCGAATTAACTATTTTGCAACAATTTATAATTTTATAAACAAATTCGAAATATGCGTTAGAACGGCCGGAAAGGCTCCGCAAATTGTGCCTGAAATGAATATCTCAAAATAGTAGTTTGTCAGGAGTTACAAATCGATTACTAAAAGTTAGAGTAATTGTTGCTAAAATGATAAATATTTACTGGTCTATAGACAATCATTCTGGACAGAAAACCTCGCTTAGAAATATTTTTTTCGTCGTGGCGAAGCGCAGGCAAACTATCTCCTTCGGCAGGGAAATATGACGATATTTCCGTCTCGTACGTAAACGAACTTGCCCCCTCCCCCTGAGACAGCGTTCTTTCTGCCCCTTGGGATGTTGCACCAATCACAGACAACTGTGGTTCTACCTGCTAGCGATTGGTCAACGCGTCCCTCCCCCTGCTCTCCCCCAGGCCGAGGGGTGTCCAAGTTTGTCGGCGCGGTGTGGAAGATAGAATTTTGAACGACATTTTTTCTGAGGGAGAGGGTACATTTCAGCAGTAGACAGTCATCATCCTGACACCCCATTTCTCTTGATATCTTCTTTCCATTTCTTTCATATATTGGTGGAAATCCTTTATTGTCCTTTCTCTTCACTTTCTGCACCCAAAGTTTCAGGAAAATAGTCTAAGTGTGAGTTGAAAATGTGGATTTTTGAACTCATAGAGCAACCAAGCTTTTGGAATATTTTCAACTGTTTCCACAATTTCCTTGTGATTTGGGACCTTTAGATTTTTCAAGCAGTTTCAATGACTATAGTTACGGCAACTCACGCTTCTTTTGATGTCACTGAACTGTTGAAGTCTTTGTTGAGTATGTGTTTTCTAATATTTAGCGCAACAAAAATTTCCTCTTTCAGTTTTGCCTCTCTCAGTCTGAGAAATAGGATCTCAAGTATTTGAAGCATTCTCTATAGATGGTAAATGCCTTAAAAATACTTCATTATTCCTAACTTCATATGTAGAGGTGGTAATAAACCCTTCTCGGGGGTTGCCAATGTTTCACCGAGGACATTCTTTCACCAACAACTAGACTTCTTTGTAGCCATTTTTTTTTGCTTCCAGTGATTTTGTCGGTCTCCACTGTCCCATAAACATAGAAAACAAGGGTATTTAGTGCAATGTTTCAAACTTTGGGAAACTCAAACTTTATCTGGTTACAAAGTTCTAATTTAAAATAAACGAAATAAATTTTCTTAACCATTAACTAAATATTCAACTGCTACTTTCCTACCATAAATTTTCCACACATAAAACAGAAACTGTCAGGTGAATTTATGCAATTTATTGGAGGTTTTCCTCTAATTTTGAACCACAGACAACAGCTCGAGGACGACTGAAATGAAATGAAATATTGAGGAGGAATTCAAAAAGAAGTTAATGCATGCATAAACATGTGCTGGTAGACCTTAGTAAGCCACTCAACAAGGCAGTCACAAACACATATGCGTATTTTCATGTTTTTCGGAGCACTGGCAGTAAATATATTTTTTTTCCATGTTCAGCTTGTTTTATAAGTGTGCTGAATTTGAAATTTAGCGATATTCAGCTTCCTGACTGACTAAGATGCATTTCGATTGTGAACAAATCTGACGTCCCAGGAATAAACGATGGTAATTTTCGAATTCGGCACACCCCAAAACATAAGAATCAGATAAAATTATGAAAACAACTTTTTGAAAACCTGTGTCACAAGTCCAAATACAGAGTTCAAACGTCAAAAATAAAATAGGGTTTGTTTGTTTAGTAGTTTGTTCAATATTTGATTTACTTTTATTAATATCTGCGACTAATATATTAACCATTCAACTTTGAACTAGGGAATTCAACAAAAATGCTAATAGAATGAATAAAAAAGATTGTTTGGCTACATATGACAATGAAAATATTCCACGAACTAGTTTGAACCCAGAGTGTTATTATATCATGACTAAGAGATCTTATAACATTGTCACATTTTTAAATTTAAAACAATTTTTAAATTAATCGTCCACTTGCAAAGCGCTGGGAAATTTTGCGTCAACATATTTTAATTTTTTTAAATTATTACGATATAAGTTTTATTTACAAAATAAAGTAGTGTCTTAGTTTCGCACTAATATAGATTTTACAAGATTGTGAATTTTTAACCGACATTAATTTATTTATATTATGGTATTAATGAAGGAAATTAAAACACTTTTCTTGGTTACGATTTCAATTTTAAGTTATTGATTCTCGACTAATGTTTTTCATGCCCTTTGACGGTCTGTGTAAAGAAAAATAATTGTCACTTGATGTTGAGACCGCGAATTTGTCTGTTGGGGAGCAACAGTTGTGAGAAGTGTTCCTTGTTCAGCCTTCACAAATGTATTCAGCAGAGCGAGCGATTTGCGATGCACAAGAGAAACTTCTCTCGAACTACAGAGAAGACTGCTTTCAATTTGTCCCACAAATTTGAGAGGTTGCTTTCGCATTCTCTTGCCTCTACAAACAATCCCAGATGCTTTGCGACCCAAATAAATTATCAGAATGCATTCGCAATTTACCATATTTAAATTTTATTCCACAAGATAAAACTAGTATTGTATCTTTTCTTCTGAAGTTCTTTGTCTCTATATAATGGCAGATTAAAAATTGTAGCAATGTGAGTCTGTTATGGTGTCTGTAAGTTATTTTGTTGGTTATATAATTATATTGTACGATCCTCTTTGAAATGTTCAATTTGCTTGAGTCAAACCAAACGTCTGCGGTCTTTTCTGACCCCAGGCGCAAATAGTGTTTTGCAACACTCGGAAAATTAACCACATGAACTTCTCCTTTTAGGTATGCTATTTATGTCTAGTTTTACATATGTTGTCAACTTTTCATTTTTTAAAGTTTTCTTGGTTCGAAGTAATTTGATTTTTATGCGCTTCAGAAATACTTTCAAGTCAGAAATACTCTCAAGTAGATTTCACGTTACATGTGTCTATTATAAGAAAAATTCTAAAAACATATCCATTACCGTTTTATAATATTATGTTGTTGTTTCTGAATGACAATCTGAGGTATTTGTCTATTATGAGTTAGTAGCCCTGTAACACACATTCTCATGCTGGTATGGTAGACACCTATGTATAGTTACGAGAATATGCTAGAATGTGTTTCTGGAAAAATTATTGTTTTTTAGAATGATATAGTAAACGAAGCAAATAAATAGCATCAATTTCTCAATTAGTAATTCCAAATACCATCCATGCATGAAATACAGGTAAACTATTTGGTAAAGCGTATGCAGTCAAATCTGACGTCAAACAAATTCCACGCAAGTAATTGAGAAACAGAGTCGAAGGATTAATCAGTACATAATGAAAATCGCTAGTGTTATTGACAGTGATGAGGATGATAGCTTCGCCTTCTAAGTTATAAGAAGAGAATTATTTGAAGAAAAGTCGAAATGAAAACGAGACAGACTATATAACTTAAAAACTATAATAACTATAAAATTAACAATGTACATGGCTCAAAGTTGGTAACACTGATATGTGTGTGAGTGTGCGAGCGTGCGAGTATGTAAGCGTGCGAGTGTGCGAGCGTGCGAGTGTGTGAGCGTGCGAGTGTGTGAGCGTGCGAGTGTCCGAGCGTGCGAGTGAGCGAGCGAGCGTACAAGCGTGCGAGCGCGCGAGGGTGTGAGCGTGCGAGCGTGCGAGGTGCGAGCGTGCGAGTGAGCGAGCGTGTGACTGTGCAACTGTGCGAGTGTGTGAGTGTGGAAGTGTGCGAGCGTGCGAGTATGTAAGCATGCGAACGTGCGAGTATTGCAATGTACGGGGGTGTGTACGAGCATTACAGTATATGGCGTGCGAGAGTGTGCAAGCGTGCAGAGGTGGATGGCTGCGAGCATTGCGAGGTATTGCGAGCGTGCGAGTGTGCAAACGTGCGAGTACGTAAGCGTGCGAGTGTGCGTGCGTGCGAGCGTGCGAGTGTCCGAGCGTGCGAGTGTGCGAGAGTGCGAGTGCGCGAGCGTGCAAGTGTGCAAACGTGCGAGCGTGCGAGCGCGCTTGCGTGCGTTCGTATGTATGTGTGTATGTGTGTGTAGAAGTACCCTCTATTGGGAATCTCGAAGAACACCACGAACGTTCACCGCTCTGCCATTTGCATGTTACACTTGCTCAAAGTGAGGAACCGGAAGTGGTGGCTCCGTGCAATAACAGTTAGGTCTAATTCAGTCGCTGTCTGGAGAACAATTATAGTGGCCGGCTGCTCCGTTCGGAAGTTTTCCGCGGTTCCGTGGACTTATAACTTAAGCTTAAACGGCTAGGGCGGTGCCCTGCTGTTCGGAGATACCTGATTGGGGAAAACTCCGCTAGCCTAGATCGGAGCCGGATCTCGCCATCCAGCGGGGAAAGTTCATCGCCACCTCCCGATGAAAACATGCCCTACATGTACGGGACTAATGACCTCAGTAGTTGAGGCGCCCGGAATCACTAATCAATCAATTGAAATGAGGTCAGCGAGCCTGTGCGTGTTCGACATCACTGGTCGATTCCGGTCTTGCCGGAATGTCCATTATGTGTAGTGAACACAGTATGCCACGTGCGCGTGGATTTGAGTGGAATAAATGATTTTCAGAAGGTCGGATGTCATTAGGAGATAACCGTAGGCCAGCACAGGCTCATTGTGTGGTTGATGAGCTTCTCCTATCGAGCCTTTAGTTCGGTGGATGCTGCCGCGGGAAGAGACAGAAGTGACCGTCGGCGTCTCTAAGTGACGGCCATGAGGTTTGATGCATGCATAAAAATGATGCACGTTATGATGCAGTCAAAGCGAAACATAGCGGAGAATATGAAATTAATTGTCACTGAAAACCGATAAATCCACTGATCGCTCTTGCACTTGCCAGACACTAGTATATCACGAGTAGTATATCAACTAGAGGCGTAATAACAAATAATTACGAGTGTAATTCCGTTATATATAATCATCACATAATTATTGACAAAAATATATCACCGTTGATCCTTCTAAACATCCTAGGTGTTTGTAACATTCAATGTAAACTATCATTTACTATGTAGTTGGTGGAAAATTCACTTATCAGGTTTTTTATTTATATTTATCAAATTAATTGATAATTCGTAAATTAGACGATAATGTCGTTGCGACTCAAGCACTTTGTTATGGAAACAGCGAGGACAAAAAATGCATCCCTTCACAATATATTTTCGCTACTGGGAACATAAAATGACGAGAAGAATAACTAATAAAATACCTGAGGATTCGTACTAAATACTAGAATAACCGAGTTCATACGAGACAAAAGACTTGTCATTTTACAGTCAATATTAGAGACTATGACGTGAAAGATCTGAAACAAATATTTACACCGAAAACCATTCTGCTCTTTGTTTCATATCTAATTCTACATTATTAATATTTCATCACGATCCAGCAAATCGGAGCAAATAATTTTTTAAAACAATATCCTTGTGCCTGTAATTCGAAAAAGCGATAGTTATGTTTGGACGAAACGTCCAAACTTTACGCCTTGTTTTCCCTCACTAACACCACAATCCTGCCTCCCCCTCCCACTCGCACTCCCACCCTTCGCACCTCCCCTCCCCCACCACTTCATCTTCCGCTCTTCAGCTGCAGATTTGACCACCGAAGACACCTCTTCCACCGCCGACCTCCACACACAAAAGGCCGCCGCGCCTTCAGAGGCCCTTTCTCCGCTGGGGGCTCGGCCCAGAGGGCGCTTCGCGGTGCACAGTAGGGCCAGAGGAGGGGAAAGTTGGCTAAAAGTCCAAAATCAAAATATCCTTCAAATGCTCCATATCATTTAAAAGGTGTAACAAAATGTCTACTTCATCGTTCTCCGATTAGAAAAGGACGAATCACGCCACTCCTTTCCAAAGTCCAAAATCAAAATATCCTTCAAATGCTCCTTATCATATAAAAGGTGTAACAAAATGTCTACTTCAACGTTCTCCGATTAGAAAAGGAGAGACGAATCACGCCACTCCTTTCAGTGCAAGTTTGAACTTGCACAAGTATTACGTGGCACACTTCTTCGCTCTCCCAGTAAGAAGAAAGTAAGTTTTTAATGCAAATATTTTGCTCTAACGACTAGCGGAATCATACGTGCTATAGATACGATACCTAGAGATATGTACGTTAAATCTATATTTCTAAAAATATATGTTCCTGAAATAATAATTTAGTAATTCCAAGTAAGTTCCAAGTAGAACTTTACGTGTAACAATGAAATAAAATTTTTAAATCCGGTTTTACATATTGTATTTTTGTTCCCTTCCGGGCATTTCAGGGCTATTATATTAACTAAATCTGATTCTGAAATTCATCTAGTTTTCAAAACATTAACCAATAATTGCCCGTATTTGCCCAATTTTGTGTTAAAGTATTTTGGTACTTTGTTTATGATGATGCACATCCAGTTTTGTTAGCCTTTCTACCTACAATATTATTTTTTTATTTTTCCTCCGCGATTTGGTACTCATAGTTTATTAACAAGGAGGGATCTGTATGATGTTATTAAACACGCTGAAAAGAAAAAAAAACGGAAGGGAAAAAGGAAGTGCTTCGCAGGCTGCCAATTGCATCTCACCTACTGATTGTACAAATAGAACAGAGAAACATTGTCGCAAATGCATTGGACTAGAAGTTACACACCAATGACAATGCTTCAAGTACAAATTCACTTCTTGAAGAGTCCCATGATGAAAGATCTGACTATGAGGTAATCTAAATAAATATTTGAATGTTAAACAATTCAATAAGTTATTTTTTATTTATAAAATGTGTTGTTTTTCCCCAAAAAAAACCAAAAATCCTTGAAAATCCTTTTTTGCCAACTTTTCCCCTTCCTGGCCCCACTGTGGGGCGGGGCGGGGAGGGGCAAGAACGGGCGGGGAGGGGAGGACCGAAACCGTCAGGGAGGGGCACGGCGGGGGCAGCGAGGCGCGGGGCGAGGGCCCCGAGTTTCGTGCTCGAGTTGTCGAGGGCGGGCGGAACGGGGCGGGGCTGGGCGGCGCTCGAGGTCAGCGTGTACAACAGAAGCAGCAGCGGAGCAAGGGGGAGGGAGAGAGGGGGGTCGGAGAGGGCAAGGAGAGGGAAGAAGTCCGGCGCAGGAGGCAATATCGGCGCAGCCGGAGGCAACAAACTTCTTCCCTTCGACTCTAAGGGTTTAATCTAGCGCCGGCGTCGACCAGTGAAAAGCCGCCACCGCCCGCGAGCGCACGGAGATTGTGGCGCGGCGCGCGGCGCTCGAAGAAACGAACGGCCTCGAACGAAGGGGGAAAATTGGTCCGACTGTCGGAGTTGTGGACTTACTGCGGGATTTGCAGTGAAGGAAGTGGTTTTGAAAACAGGCCGCGACTTCGGCGCTACATAACCACCTGAGTTTTCTGTGTGTTTTGAAAGGTCGCGGTCCTTAGCCGCTCGGGGGAAGGGGAAGGGTTGTAGGAATTTGCTTTCGGGAGGTGCTTTAAAATGCGCTTTGTGATTTAGTCCTCTTTGTGTGTTTATAAAGAAGAATAAGTTCGGGTGAAAAGTTTGGGAGATACAAGTGAGATCGACTTTGAGAAACAGACGGGAACAGTCTGAACAAAGGAGGGGTTGGCGTGATGAAAAACATGATGGATTGAGAGTGTTATGTGTCTTTCGTGATATTCGGAGCGAGGAGGTATTTTTAACGTTTGTGCACGATCGACGGTCAGGAATCGAATTTTATGCATTTCGAAATACGCAATCCATTTTCAAACAATTTGATCACTAGTAACTCTCATAACAATTACGTTCTGTGATAAAATCGTTTGAAATGAACATGTGAAGTACAGACTGTCTCAGAATAAATGTTACAAATTTTTAGAGCATACAGAGGGGTAGATAACTTTTCCCATAAACATGTGGTGGGAATTTTCATATAACAAAGTTATATATGCTACATTAGTCTCAAATTGTCAGGCAATTCCTAATTCACTAGTGTTCGGCATTTATTGACAGATGTACTTTCTGTCTGAACATCATCTACCAAACACCGATTTGTGAGACCTTTTGTATCAGTCAGGGTCAAATATCTTGTGTTACTTGTTATAATATGAAATTTCACACCGCATGTTTACTGGTAAAAGTGATCACATTTTGTCATTCTTCTATAAACCGTTGAGGTTTGAAACATTTATTTCTGGATATCTGTAAGAATAACGGACACCTATTTGAATGAAGCGTCATGTAAAATATAGTTTTTATTTGAAGTATTATTCCTCTCCATTTTCAGTACCAAGAAATAAAAGAATCTGTAATAAATGTAGGCCAATGAAGAAGAAAGAAAAGATGAACAACAAAAAAGCTTCCAAAGCATTCGTCGTACTGAAAGACTGCCGATGACGGATAGGAGTCAAGGAAGTATTTGTGGCCTTGCCTCTCACTCCCCGAGCGCTCTGTGGGAATTAGGCAGAACACGCCGCCACCCCCCCCGAAGCAGCGCCATTAAGCCGCGCGCCAGAGAGCAGGCGGCGAGAGGAGAAGGAGAAGGGCGGTGACGCGCAGAGGGGATGCCAGAAGTGGGCGGGGCAGGGAGGGGTATACATCACGGTGGGACGCGGCGCGCGGGAGGGGGTGAGACAGGGCGGGAAAGAGATAGGAAGTAGAGGGGAGGATGGTAAAAGGCGTGGGTTTTAGATAGCGGGTGTTAGAGGAGAGGTACAGGGAGTGATTGGAACAGGGAGTGGGTGGTAGAAAGAGAGGGATTTAGAGAGAGTGAGTGGTAAAGGGAGATGGGTGTTAGATAGAGTGGGTGGTTGAGTAAAGGATGGTAGAGGGAGAATTTGATAGATGGGATGGTTGGTAGAAAACGTGGGTGGCAGAGAAGGTGGATGGTAGAGGAGATGGGTGGTAGTGGGGATGGTTGTTAGAGGGAGTGAGGGGTAGAGGGAATGGATGGTAAAAAAAGTGAGTGGTTCAGGGGGTGGGTGGAAGAGGAAGTAGTGGTAGTGTAGGTGGGGATAGAGGAGGTGGGTGGTACAGGGGATCCATGGAAGTGGTGGTGAGTGTTAGAGGGGGTGGTAGGTCGAAGGAACGGACGTTAGAGAGAGGGAGTGGTGCAGGGATCAGGTGGTAGAAGGGGCTGAGAAGTCAAGGGACGGGCAGGGAAGGGGAGCGGAGCGGTTATGGTGGTCGAGTGAACTGGTGGTGGCGGAAGAGGACGGCGCACAGCGGACTACTGGATGGTGGGCTCCCGTAATTTTATTTCGCCGCTGTGACAATTGCTGCCCCTGCGGCGCGGCCACCCTGCGGCGTGGGCTCATTAAAAGGGAGTTGCAGGCCGCGCGCCGGCGAGAGAGCAGAGAAAAGAGAGCGGAAGGCCGAAGGCGCTCAGTGGCACAGCCGACAGGCGAAGGCCACACAGCAGCTGGCGCGCACGCGGTTGGGCCAGCCCTGGGTTGTTGGTTGGTTGTTAGTGATTCCGGGCGCGTCAATTACAGAGGTTATTACACTCGTTAGTGTTGTGCATGTTCTCTTCTCGGGAGGTGGTGGTGATCTTCCACCGCTGGATGGCGAGATCCGGCGCCGACCTACCGTCGGCTAGCGGGGTTTCCCCCTTACCAGGACTCTCCAGCCAGGACAAGCTATAAGCTCCCACGCGGTCTCCAAGCATGTGTGGTAGTGTGGTGCATGTTAGTGTGTGTGTAAGGGATCAGAATAGGGCAACGAAAGGGAAGGAAAGATCGCGCACGGTCCTTGGCCCGTTTGTTACGGTATTGTTCCGGCATTCACCTGGTGTTGATCGGAGAAACCACGGAAAACTAGCGATCAGCAGGCCTCTAGAATTCTCCTCCAGACAGCGACTGAATTGGACCTAGCTGACAAGCAAGTGTCGAAAATCTTACCACTGTTGGGACTCGAATCTAGAATCTCCCGGTCAAGGGCACTGCAGTGACATCAGTTGATGCACAAAATCACCTCTCCCGGTCAGGAAATCTGAAGAGGCTGGAGTTGGGGTTTGGTGATGAGGTTGCCAAATAATAAGATGATGGTGATGTTTCTGGTCGTCTGATTGTGGTGGCGAGGGGGAGGATTGGAATAGTTTAGTGACAGTGATGTAGTGAAGTGGTGAAAAAAGAACAGGTAGGTGAGGTAGTGAACGTGCTAATGGAATTGATGGGGGTGATAGAGTGAATGATGTTGATATTGGTGGTAATGCTGTTGATTCTAACACCTGATGCATATAATTGCTGTGTCAAATGGAATAGTTGAAGATATCGTTATTCACTGAAGTATATACCCACACTCGGGTAAGTCTTTTTTGACAAAAAACATTCTGAAATTCAGAGTAAAAGTAATGATATAATTCCTAGTCTGATGTAGAGAGATTCACAAGAATCATGCAAGTGAAAGTTGCTTATTATTCCAAGAATTTGTTTCTGTAATCTAAATGTCTGGGCGAAATATACAGGACGAGTCACGTAACTTCAGTACCTTCTACAGTTTTTGAATGGTTGAAGTTATTGCAATGCACTTTTCACGGCAATGCATGAGGGAATGAGGCAAATGGATACAAGTAAACAATTCGAAAATTGTATTTAAACCGGTTCCTTTTGATTACTATTACTTTGTTATTACAAAACCAATTTGATAATTTGATATTGCACTACTTAGGCTTCTTCTCCTTTAAAAATATTCCGAAGAGAACTGTTCATCTGATTCAAATTAATGAGGGCACATCATTTACGTAGAGTTGGAAGAGAATAGGGCCTAATGTTGAACCTTAAGGGACCCCACCTGCTATTGGGAACGAATTGGTATGGTTAGTAAATAAAATTCCTCATTCCACGATGGTATTTATACTCTCTGAGATCGTTGTTTTTTATATAAGCGTATCCAATCTACGACAATCGTAGAAATTTTTTATATATATATATATATATATATATATATATATATATATATATATATGGGATACGGATTTGTATATCTGAAAGACATCCGTTATCTAAAATATAAAAGAAAATTACAAAACTTCAGATTACTGCTGTAAAAATGTCAGTAATATAATTTGGCTTATAATTAAGTGACATTTCATGATATACACACGTCCAATTTACGTTCTTGGCAAATAAGTTAATTACATTTGAAGCAAGAAGATTGGATTTTCGCACTTCGATCTTGATCGTCCACTTCACTTTTAACGTTTTAAAACGTTTGGTCAGAGTACTATATTGTTTTCTTCCCCACCTATATTTCGAACACCTTTTGTACGTGAACTACGTTTCTTGAAATCGTTTACTCTTGCTAACATCCATGAATACCGACTTTGTTCTATATTAAAATATTTATTAAAAGGTTTGATCTTTTTCTTTTCATTTGAACATATTGATGTAAATAAATGGGATCATGAACTAATGGAGTTAACAAAAAGCGAAGTCACTATTTGAAGTTTCTGTATAATACAATGCTTCATATTTTTTTTATCAAATTATCACTTTAAGCATTCAGGTTTTTTCATTTTCTACTGCACGTATATTCCAATAGAATATTCTGGATAGATCGTGTTACTAATCATTCCAATTTTAAAGCGAATGTGAGCGATTTCCGAACTAGACGAGAGCAGAAAGAGAGAGAGAGAGAGAGAGAGAGAGAGAGAGAGAGAGAGAGAGAGAGAGAGAGAGAGAGAGCACAAATAATCCACTTTTGTATTACTATTCTCTTCAAATGATGAACGGGAAATAACGTATTGCATTTGTAGAAATCTGCTAATCAAATTACATGTACTTCTTTGCTCATGATTACAGTAAAGATTAATGAATACGAGGTATGTATAAATATCAGAAAGGAAGGTAGAACTACTAACAATTTCATGACATTATGAATCTTCAGAATGATAAGAGAGAATCGTTAAAGACAACTATGAAACATCGACCGTCTCTCTGTCAATAAAAACACAACAACCCCTGACGGGGCCAAGTCTTACCTGTGGCGTCCAGACCTTGCGGCCATGGGTTAAGGGATACGTGTTGTTGGCTCTTAGACTTCCCTACGCCGCATTCTGGTGTCCTCATCTCGAAGTGAGCTTTCTCATCGTCACACAGTAACAGGTACTGGGACATTACAAGGAAAACGCACATTATAATCTGCCCCGACTGGGAATCGAACCCGACATCGCGTCATGGAAAGCGAGCACGCTAATCAGTGAGCTACCGGTGGGGACGGAAACATAGTTTTAAATGATAAATAAAATATCTTAAAATTTTCCTTTAAAATACGCATTTTTTGATCTGCTTTTGAAGTTTTTCTTATCTGGCATTGGGAGTACAACATTCTCAACAGATGTTAAACGTTTGTAACACATGTACTTAAAATAACTTCTCTAGTACAAACATTTGAAAACAGGATAAGAGTCACACTGTGCATACAACGTCGCGTTGTCTGTTACGTTGGAAAGTGAAGTGCATGTCAATACAATTGGCAAATCGAGGATATCCACGTTCTGGAAATCAACGAGCTAAACAAGTTCAATAAAGCGGACACGAAAGCTTTCATGAAGACATTCCTGGTTACGACTGGCACTTACAGTGTGTACTCTCCTTGAAGAGGTTGATTCTGGGAACACGACCTAGAAAAGGAAATGTGTAAATGTATTTGCCGGTCGATGAAATTTAACGAGGAAAACATACACAGAGGCTCGATTGATAATAATGACCGAGAAAGATACTGTAAATTACCCATTATTAAGAAAATAACGCTCTGATACATCGTGTATTAAACAGCTAAAAGTTGGTAATATATGTTTTGCAAAAATGAACATAAATATTACTGAGACGATTATAGGCCAATTTCGAAAACATTGATAGAACGTCGTAAGAATACATCATTTTGTAAGTGATTACCCATTTCTACTTGCAATCAGTTCACGGACTTTTTCCTCTTATCATGATTATCCTATTTTTATTTAGTTTTCAAAGTTTCTTTGCGTCAAAAGTAAAGTAAACGCAAAATGATTCTTTGGAAATCTTAGGATGGCGCTATTTCACTTGTACGAGTGACTTCACCCGCGAGGGAAGTATGTGTTAATTATTCTTACAACAGTTTGATGTTTAGCATATATTTGTTAAACACCAATTTGGCGCTGTAAGGGAAAATTGGATTGGACTCTATATATGATACTTTTTAAATATAAATAATGAAACATCTATTTTATGACTTGTTGCCTTTGCAATTATATTATTGTTATAAATATAAAGAAAAGCTTCTGCGTAAGGGAAAAGGAAGCTTCCAAATCGATATGTATCCTTACAATAAATAAACTGCTGGAGTTAACATTTGATCCCTATTTGAGTGAACACAGCCTTAAAAAATTGATAAGATTAATCATATTATAATAAAGATTTTATTTTAACAGAATTAAGTGTTAACAGGTTGTCGAAAATAGGAACAGCTCAAACAGGATTTTCATGTAACATAAAATTTACTTTTTATTCTTTTGTTTGCAACTTACCAAAGTTTGACTTCAGATTATCCAACAGCAAATTCTAAAATTTCGAATCCACCGTGAAATTTTCACTTACTATTTTAAACGAATTTCAAAGGATAGGCATACAGTCATTGAGTTTAAACATTAACGTTAGTAATTATCCAGTAACTCAAAGATTCCGATTACTTAATAACCTGAATATTCGAATTATATTATGATTCAAATTACCCAATAATATGAACTTTTTAATTGTTTTATGAGGCCTATTTTATGCATCTGTTTAATACAAAATTAAGCTTCAGTGTATTAAAGACAACTACATTTATACATACACTACACTATTTACATTACTTAGGTAGTTAAGGAGTTTGTTGCAGGTTTTACAAAGACTGTTATGTAATTAGTGAAGTGTATGTATAAACGTAGTTGTATTTAATACATCGAAGCTTAATTTCGTATTATGCAGAAATTTTCAATTATTAAATAAACCAACGATCCGATATCAAATTAAGCAGGGGCTCTTGTAATTCTTTTACTGTCAATGCATTTGTAGTGTAGGCTTTGTAGGCGCTCTTTGCGGGCTGCGATGTGATGGGGGCGCGTACAGTAGTGGCAACGGTGACGGCGGGGCTGTTTGTCTGCACGTCGCCCTAGCAACCGCACGAGTCCGCTTGGGCCCGCCACCGCCAGGGCCTTTCCTTCGCGTTGCCACTCCTTCGCCCTTACGCGACCTTACGGCGCCTCAAACAAGCGAACCCGCGACTGAAGCTTAAATGTACTGTAGTTGCAATTTGGTACACCGCATCTCGATAATTATTTACTTCCAAAGATGAAATATTACATTTTAGACTCACATATTTTCTTTCATTAAAATTATTCATACTAATCTTGTGAGGAAAGGGTAAATGCAGTGAAGAACACATCATTATGCATTAAACCCGATGGCTTCTAAAGAGTTATTTGAATGAAAATACCTCTTTGATTTATCATAAAAATGCGTCTTATTTATTCATTGAAGAATTGAGAAGAAATAGTCAATACACCTTACATAAATACAATTTAGTGTCGGTTTAATTGCACCCACCTTATTACGTTATTTTACAATAATCAAATACCAGTGAGTTTCTAAGAAATTGAGTGAGCGAGATAAGTTTCCATATATTGGGCGAAGAGTACTATTTCAACAAGGATTGCCAAATCAATACAACCCTCTCGACCAGAGAAGGGGTGGGGGGTGAGGACTGCTTCAACAAAAAAGCCACCTCTGGCGGCGACAGCAGGCAGAGCATCTGCTGAAATGCAGCGCTTTTCAACCTGTAGAAAAAATAATATCTCAATTCCACTCCCCGTTTTCCGAGAATTTCCGTTTCACTTGATAATATATACCCAGAATTTAATTTACGCCCTTTACTTCCCATGGTCGACTTCGCCTCGGGTATCGAATGCAGTATTTTATTGACGTTAGTGATACTTCAATTGAAAACAATTGAAGGCCGTTAAATTGTTAAATTACTAGCATTTACTAAGAGAAACGACAGCTTTTTAAATAATTAAAATTCTCCATATTCGGAACAGATATTTGCTGTTGTAGTGCGAGCAATCTATTTGAGCGGTTCACTTCATCTATCTACCGTCTCTGCTCTGTGATCACGGCCGCACATTTTCTTCCGAATACGCAATCATGACTGTTGAATGGAGGGCTAACAGGGGGGTGGAAATGCTAACAGGGTGTAAAGAAAAGATACGACGTATGACGCAAGAGTGAGGAGAGGACCGACTTCAAAAATGGCTTTAGAATGCCTAAATGTATCGTTCCTTGAATAGAATTATGTTAAATATTTGGTCATCTTTTGATCGTCTTTTCTCCAGAATTCCCATTTCACTTCTTAATGTTTGCACAGAATTTGAAGTATTTGCCTCCCACGAACATGGCCAACCTCTTCAGGGTATTCAATGCATTGGTGATGTTTTTACAATGTCACTTTCAGTAAGGGAAACGATTTGAATGCTGTGAACACATCTCGAATTATTAAAACGTTCTTCTTCCTTTCTTTCTTTCTTTCTTTATTTCATGTTCGACCAGAAGGCCTTTCAAGATCTTGAATACAATTTTATTTCTATTAACAGTAAGTTTTTGGCACATTCACTAATTACTAACTCGTTTACACCATTTTGGTAGTCTAAAATAGTTGTTTAATTTTAAATCTTTGTGTTCTTAATAAAATGTTTTCTGGAAAACAATAATAATACTACTAATAATTATGGTGAGCACAATTTATCTTAAATTAAAATGTTAAAGAGTAGCGACACAATTAAGTGCTGTCTATTGTAGTCAATTTGTTGAGCGTTAACGCAACCGTAAATAAACAATAGTATCACATCTGTGACTACAATTGTCCTTTTTCTGGGAATTCCCTTTCACCTTTTAACAGTCACAAGCCACCGTCATGACCCACCGTTAGACCCTTTCCGCCCATCAATCGGGACGAATGAAGTATCATTCGAAGCGTCACTGTCTCTCGGTAGGAAAATTATTTGTTTTCGTGTTCATCCTGAGGAGTCAATGAATCTTCTTCAAAAACGTGTGTTTTAACACTTTTTTATCTCTGCGTTTTAGCGGTGACCGCGCGAACTACGTGCCCCAGCTCCAACGCCTCGGATGGCGCCACAGACAGCTGTAATGATAGCTAAAAGTAACAGCAGTGAGGCGGCCCACGGCATGGCAAGCACAGGTGGCGTTCCCAGGCGACGAATGACACAGGTGTCTAGAGATTTTCCCTCCCAGACGCCTACGTTTACAGAACGCGATGCAGGGCTTAGATCACTTGGAAGGAAAAGGCTATTTATCAGTACAGTAACCCTGTAGAATATATAACGTTTTATGCGATAATATTATTATATGTAGCATATATGATGATGCTAATGAAATCTGGGAGAGTTCGAGCTGGGAGGGTTCAGATAAGTTCTTCAACACCTTATTCTGGGAAAGTTATTAGTGTAAACCGACAAAATATTCGACAAGAAGAGTTGCGATCACATATTTTTTGTATATTTATTATTTAATTTTAATCCGTAATATTTTATGTTTTATGTACTAGGCTCGAGGATGAAAGAACGAGACAAACGAATGTTTTAAGTTTTTTAGTAGAAATTTTCAACATATAACTATAATTTTTAAACAGTTAAAAGCGTCGGAGATGCCGCAGCAAGTTCTATGAAATAAAGAATTAATCCCTCATGTATTTAAAAGCATATTACATTTTCGGCAAGTTGTGTTAAAATAGTTTCAGTCTTTTAGGTATGGCAACGTCGTTGTATGCATTTTTATTTATTTTTTGTACTTGCGGTCCTTTTCATTGTAACCCAGATGGACACGTTCTGTTTGTACAATGAGTTAAACATTCACGATGCTTCGATTGCACAACATCTTCATCAGCATATTATAAAATAAGATTGTAACGTTTTAATTGGCAGACCAAGCTGTAAGAGAACGTCGGAATTCTCATATAGCCTGGTATGGTGAAGGTTTCTAATTACTTTTTAATCAGATAAGCGTCAAAACACGAAACTAACATTAAGTATTAGGAAAGGTTTTCATAATGTAAGTCCTAAACGATGAAAGAGGAAATCCTTACCTAACTAATGGGGCTGAAATATCTCGCCGGTAATTTCACGCAAAATTACGCGAAAAATATTCAAATTTTCAAAAAATTGTACATGGCCTTATTTCAAAATCTATCATTACGGAACAGATTTCATTAAGGGAAAAATATTTATCGCCATGTAGTTGTAGAAAAGCTCCAAAAAGTTTCAACTTTTGCAATTTTCACAAAAATCAAGGTTTTCAACGAGAATTAGACCAGCATCATTTCCTTAAACGTCGTTTACACTATTCAACAACAAAATTTAATGAAAAAAGAGCCTTTTTTTTAAAATTATGAAAATGTCCCAGGGGCTTCATGTGAAGTACCCTCCCAAATTAAAATATCGGTTTCAAATTCAAGGGGCCGTAACATCAACGGCGCGGGGGCTGGTGAGGAGGTGGGAGAGGGGGAGGCGGGCGCGGGGGCGGGCGCGGGGGCGGGCGCGGGGGCGGGCGCGGGCGGAGGGCGAGCGCGGGGGGCGGGCGCGGGGGCGGGCGCGGGGGCGGGCGCGGGGGCGGGCGCGGGGCCGGGCGGGGGCGGGGGCAGGCGCGGGGGGCGGGGGCGGGCGGGGGCGAGGCGCGGGGGTGGGGGCGAGGCGCGGGCGCGGGGCGAGGCGCGGGGGCGGGGGCGGGGGCGGGCGCGGGGAGGGCGGAGGCGGCGCGGGGGCGAGCGCGAAGGGGCGGGCGTGGGGGCGGGGCGGGCGCGGGGGGCGGGGGGGCGGGGGCGGGGCGGGGCGCGGTTGCGGGCGCGAGGCGCGAAGCGGGCGCGGGGCAGGGCGTGGGGGTGGGGGCGGGCGCGGGAGGGGGCGGGGGCAGGCGCGGGGCGGGCGCGGGGCGGGCGCCGTGGGGCGGGCGCGGGGCGGGCGCGGGGCGGCGCGGGGCGGGCGCGGGCGCGGGCGCGGGCGCGGGCGCGGGGGCGGGCGCGGGGGCGGGCGCGGGGGCGGGCGCGGGGGCGGGCGCGGGGGCGGGCGAAGGAATGGGCAGGCGCGCGGCCGTTGGCGGGCGGGGTTGTGGTAGGGGCGCGGGCGTGGGCGTTGACGTGGGTGTGGACGGTGGCGTGTGTCACGTGGGAGTCGCGCGGCGAGTGACGGCCTTCGCAAGGTTGGGTCTCGCAAACCGTGCCGCCCTCGCTGGCTCCCCTGCCCGCCGCCGGCGGTGGAATTTCTGTGCACGGCCTTGACATTCAGGCGCTCTCTAACAGCTCTCTGATGGCGGTCGCGCGGGTTCAAATATCGAAGGCAGCGCTCCTAGCGCCTGAATGGGCAAATGTCAATAGCGAGGCATTGCGCAGTCATTTTCAGCTGTTATTTATAAGCCAAGCATATTGAGTTTTTAATAATGATCATAACAAAAACAACCATTTTACGAAAAGGTAGTTGTAAATACTCGTCTGAGATTGTTGTAGTAGAAATTAGTGACCGAATTGGTATTAAAAAATTTAAATTTATTATTAGCCTAATAGATATGCTATATTTAAAATACAGATGTTATCGTATAAACTTTCTCACATATCTAGAATTGTAAACGTATGGAACATCCGAACAATTTCTCGCCTATCATTAATAAAAAGCAACTAGGCGAATGCCAGGAGATTCGCGAGGTATTCTCGGCTGGGACAATTTCTTTGAATAGTAAAAACATAATGTATGACAATTAATATGAATGTTTCACATTTTATCTGTCAATAACTACATACAACATAATGTGATTATTAGGGCCCGGATTTTAATGACAAATCATATATTTTTTCTGAACCTTCGGGTGAAGTTTAAAACAACTTATTCACGAATACAGGTATTGTCGATCAGGAAACGTACTTTTATTGTGCATATAAAGTCATATTTACAGAGCTTTTAGTGAAGGGTCATATTTGGGCCAAATTCTGCCATAAATGCATATATTTGTCATATTTTTAAGGACCGTTTTTAGTAAAAGGTCATATTTTGGCCAGATTTTGCCTCAAATATAGATCATATTTTTAAGGACACGAGAATAAAAGGCTTGAAAATGTATCTTGCATGACAATGTATCAGGTGATATTGTCACAAATAATTAAAAAAATTATACTACAAAATATTATTTGAAAGAGAAGGATTATTTTAAACAAGAAGTATGCAGTAGTAAAGCAAGTCGTTTGGTTTGATGCGTTTTATTGTACTATACTTGATTTGTTTTACAGACATGAGCAATTTTATTTCTAAATGCTAGTTAGTTCCAAAGACTGCAAGCGGTATGTACCGTACTCACAATTTATTCTTGAGTGAATTTTGTATTTGTTATACCTAAAAAATTAACAGGAATTTTAAAAAAATAAACTTGTATAACGTAATATTTTATTTTTTATATCATATTGATATAAGTTTTAGGTAATAAATGCTTGCATATTTCGTTGATTTTTAGGTCATTAAAATCCTGGCCCTAGTGATTATGCATTAATACTCACTATTAATCGTATTTATTCCTAGGTTATTAGCAATTGTTCAATTACTAAATTAAGTACAATAAAAAACTTTAAATTCTTTCCTTCATCTTCGTGTAAATTCATATTCCTTCAGCAAAACGCAAAAATTTGCATATTTCTAGATTATTTTTTTAGCAAAGCCCCATAAGTCATTGATTCAAACAAAAACTACGTTTGAGTGAAAACAATCAACGTTAGATGAATTAAGAATATATGTGGTAATGAATTACGTAATAATAACCACGCTCGGCGATCTTTCTCTTTCTGTTGATGATCCTTTGTACCTACTGTAAGTAAAGTAATTTAAACTTCATATTCCAGTCTTTAGAGAATGAGACCGAGAGTTCTCAAAACCATTGATATTGCACAAATGCTGGCATTCTAACGACAAACATACTTTGATATAGAATGGCTCTAAATAATTAAAAGGAAACCTAGCTTTCAATTGAAGAACACTGGAAGCTCACGCAAAATGGTTTTTTGAACTCTTCTTCGATTTTGAATTTATATCCTTTTTAATTAGTAAAGAAACGGTATTGGTATGCAATACTGGAAAGATTTGATTTTTCGTCAGAAAAAATACTCGAAGTAGAAAATTCTTGTTCTCCAAGATTTCTCCAAAATTGATATTCTCCAATACACGTGGCCGAACTTGTGGGCCATCTTGGTGTTCATTCAAGATGGTTGTTATAATGAAGAAATAAAAAAATATATCCGTCCGTCTGCGAACAACACTAGTTTCGAACTATTTGTAGGATATTTTAGTAAATAAATATCGGGCCTGACTGGAAGCTCTAAGGTTTTGAAAAACATTCTTTAAAATTTGGGGGTACTTTACATGAAGCCTCTGGGAAATTTTCAGATTTTCTCAAAATATATTTCTAAATTTCTTATTGATTATTTTGAAAAATTAACAAATTCATAAAAGTATATTACGCATGTGAATTTATATTTTTCTTTTATTCAGTTTCTGACTTTGCAAATAAAAAATAATGTCGACACTCTCGCATTAGTATTTGGACTTACGACAAAGCCCATTACATTTTTTTAAAATTTCTAATAAAGGCCGTTGTTACTCCATGACATAGAAAATAATTTATTACACTTCACTTAGATTTGAAATACTACAAGTATATTTAAAAAATGTATTCTGAATCTTCAGTTTGAGAGAATAGTCCAGAATTTTCTTCGCAGCAAAAGGCGCTGCAATAATTCAAGTTTTAACGAACATCTCTGTTCCTATTGTGAGTAAAGTAATTTAAACTTCATATTCCATTCTTTGCAGAATGAGATATCGAAATGAGAAGTTTGCATTATATTTCGATCGAAAAGCACATCATATACAATATTAATGATTTTCAGCTTCTTAAAACATTGAAAACAATGAAAAAAATTCATCGGTAGGCCCCCCCGTCCCTGGTAATGCTAGGGTTAAAGAATTTCATTGAAGTACACATTGACTCATTTCGAGTTTTAAAACGTGTATTTTGTCAAGCAGTTTCCAGATGACCCCCGCCAAAAAAGTTCAGTGATGCTGAAATAGCACGTTCTTTCTCGCCCGTAATTTCACGCAAAATTACCCGAAAATTACTACAAATTTTGAAAAATTGTTCATGACCTTATTTCAGAATCTATCTTTAAGTGTCAGATTTCATGAAGGAAAAAATCTCTATCTTTATAATCGTAGTTGTAGGAAGACGACGAAAACAGTTTGAACTTCTGCAATTTTCGAAAAATCACGTTTTTCAACGAAAATGAGACCGGCACCATTCTTTTCAAAGACATTCACACTACCCCACAACAAAATTTAACAAAAAACGATTGAATCATTTTCAAAAATATTTTGAAAATGTATAGTATCACTCATAATTAAAATATCGCTTTCAAATTCAAGGGGCCGCGACTGTAACGTCGTAGGCTCTTTCATCCCTTTATGAGAGACGGTCCCGCCTGACGACCATGACAACAGATTACCATGGGGCGTATCAACATATGAAAGTTGTTATTAAAATATCATCTGTTTTCCGGAAACGACACGCGGATGATATATGCTCTGTACATATTAAGCTATCCTTGTATATTATGTACAAATTAAATGTACATGTTTGAGAATCCTGTCGTCTTTACTCATCACGACGCTACACGACATCAGGCAGATCGATTGGGGAATGTCAATTTTGGAGATAAACGCTAGTGTTGTTTACAGACAGACGAACGGACGGACGGGCGGACGGACGGACGGGCGGACGGACGGGCGGACGGACGGGCGGGCGGACGGGCGGACGGACGGGCGGACGGACGGGCGGACGGGCGGACGGACGGGCGGACGGACGGGCGGACGGACGGGCGGACGGACGGGCGGACGGACGGGCGGACGGACGGGCGGACGGACGGACGGGCGGACGGACAGATGTTTTGCTGTCATTTGATTTTTCGGTATCGATAACACATAAACATGGATTATGGCTACACCACATGTTAGAAGATTTCTTTTTCTAAATCTAGCAACTTCATTTACTCACTTTTTCGTTACCAGGGCTCTATAATAAGAGTTTTTCTCTAAAACATTCGCTGTTTTGCGTGCAGCATTACATATATACTGCGTGCAGCATTGCATACAGCTCTATACTCTGTAACAGGAAAGTAGAAAAAATAAGACGCCTTTGAATACTGTTGAAATAACCTACTCAAAAACAAATTTGAATCGCGCATGTGTAAATATTTCCATATTGCCTAACACATTTGCCTAACACATTTGCCTAACACATTTGCCTCGGCGTTGTCAGGTGAATATGAATACAGGAACTATTCCTGAAACGAGGCAGTTCCTGCATCGATATTACATTATAGTTTTCAATTTATCTTAATGTTGCTAGAAGACTTAATAATGTGGAGTAATTATCACCGTGTCCATAGTCTCATAACAAAAAGATCAAAAACTACTCTGACTAAGAGGTTGCAACAGAACATTCAAAATACTCAACACTAGTGGTTTTGCTAATTGTGACGCCAACCACGTAAGAGACAAGAGAAACATATAAACCGATTATCCTTCATATAAAAGTCTTCTACCTACATTTTCATAATTTCTCCGTATTCCTTGCCTCATTGATCGCCTCTTCACACACACCCAGCCCCCTTTTTTTATAACACACATTTATTCATTTTGGAAGATTTACATCGTCCTGTACAATTACTTTACAGATGTTTTTTTTAGACTTATTCTAGTTAAAATATCTAAGCTAACTTAATCTATACATTGGAGAGGATACTCTAGGGGAGAACCTGGGTGTTAAGAATCGTGATTGGCTAAAAGTTTGAGGAATGCTTCAAAAGGGAGTCTATTTTTTATTCGAGTGTGGGTTGGATTTTTCGGTAGTTTGTAATGGGATGCTGCTGGTATGTCTGTTAGGTTTTGATAGAAGTTGTGTGATATTTGTGCTATTTGGTTTATTATTGTATTGATGTTTAATTCTGAATGAAGTTGTTTATTACTTATGAACCAGGGGGCATTTGGGATTAATCTTAAAAATTTATTTTGCATTACTTGAATTTTATTGATATTTGTGGGGGCTACGTTTGTCCATATGGGGCATGCATAAAGCAGTAGTGGTCTGATTATTGTTTTGTATAGTGTTGTGCTGTTTGTGTATGACAGAGATTTATGATTGTTGATTAGTGGCCGGAGTTGGAATAATTTATTTCTTGCTTATATAATTTTGATATCTATGGGAGTTTCCAGATGAAGTCCTAGGTATTTTATGGGTTGTATGGTGGGTACACCCCACCCCTCCCATCGTCACTCCGCTCAGAAACGCCGTTGCCTTCGTCACAAGTCCTTCGCAATGCCCTGCCGCTGCCTCACTGCGCTGAACACCCGGCCCCCAGCCAGCCGCCGGCCTCCAGCCGCCACAGGCACTTCGGGCACCGCGCCTGTTCGCTGTAGACTCGCCCTACCCCCTCCTCCGCAACCGCTGCCAGCCCTGCACCACGCACGCTCCGCCTTCAAAGAGTCAACTCCGCCCGCCCGCTCACCCCCGTCAGAACACAGACGAATTTATTTAGCTCTTGTGAGTCGGAAAGGACGAAATTTGACTTTTGACCGTTCCGTTTTATAATGTCCGCGAAGCTCTTTGCGGAAGAGCACCCTTTATGTGCCGGAGACAAATACGCCGAGGCCGAGGGGCAGCAGGCGGCGTAGGAGTCCTGCGCTCTCCGGAGGACGGCTTCCGAGAACGGCGTTTCCCAGAAGTGGAGTGGGCGTGGCGGCGACCGTCCAGAGAACCCTGGCGAGGAAGCCGCCGCTTCGAGCCGTTTCTTAGAAGAACGGACGGAACGGGAGAGGATGGGGAACAAATCTTTCTTAGCAAGTTGCGTTGCTAAATGGTCCAGCATATTGTAAAGTTAACTAGATTTATTTTGAAAATTTTGTGAGAACTTAACTAACGTCACAGAGAACTCTATTTGCGATTTGAGTCGCTGCTATTGCCGGTTTGAAAGTCGTGGGAGTTGAATAGGTTCAGAAATGTGAATAGTATGAAATGAAACGGTTGCTATCGCAAGATCAATGCGCTTGCGAACATTTTACGTCAGAAACAAAAGCCTTTTCGCTTCTATGCGCCTTATGAGATGAAAGGTATAAGTTCTCGCCTACTTTTAAGAAGGAGTAAGCTGAATTTAAATATCTCTGGTTGTGAAGTGTCACCTAAATTTACACCACAAGAGTTGAATTCTTTCAAATATACGCTGATAGCGCTTAGTACGAGTATTTTTTGATGTGTTGGTCCGGAGACTATGCAAACGGTCATAATTTCTTTACGTATCAGTTCTTTACCTCAGAAACACGGGCGTGAACTACAAAAAAAATGCAAAGAAGTGAAATTTGAAAGAAAAAAGCTGGATTTGGTAGCAAATAATTGCCACTATCTAATACTTTTAATAATAGTCTCAGCATTTTCTTGCAACGAAACAACAGAAAAGAAATTATAGTTCATTTTTTGGAAGAAGAAATGTTGACGGTACTAATAACTACTTTTGCAGTTATATTGTATTTCCAATTATTGCTTTCTTGCAATTACAATAATTGCTTTCTATTGCAATTACAATTATTGCTTGCAACTTTAAAGTTATAATAAATACTAAATCCTCCATTGCGGAGGTTGCTAAGGCCGAAGGACCGCAGTTGCCACGTCTCGAAGTCTTGCGGGTTAGAATCCCGCCTTGGGCATCGATGTTTGTGAGTATTCGTGTTGTCCTTATATGTAATCATAGTGGTCCCTATATGACCAAGTTATTAAAAAGAGACCTTAAAAAAACTAGAACTAGAACTTTGCAAGTTTATCTTGGCACTTTTGATGGGTATTATAATGTTAATTTTTTTATTTGTGCTATGGAAGTTCATAATAAAAATAAATTTCAAACATTAAACAGTTGTCTATCTCGTTCGTCCTTCGGCACACACGTTGCCGTGAAAAAGCAACGATAGAAATACTTGTTTTTTTATTTCTATGTATCATCACAAAATTGGAATTAATTACCCTCAATCTAATGAATCATATCGTCATTATTATGGTTACACCATATTTATTCATATAAGGCCAGAAAGGCAATATAGTAATTTACAGCTTTCCATTGCAATAGATGCCTTGAAACCACCAGGAAAAGCTGTCCATAGAATTCTTTAGAAATATCATAGAAAAATCCTACCAAAATTAAAACAAACCTTTAGTCTTCTCTAGAGGAATGGAATTGATGCACGTTCTTCAATGCTATTGATGACCTGCATCGTAAAAGCCTCAAAAACACTTTCTAGGTAGGTGTTTTCACCCCTCTCAAATACCATGTCTCTCCGACAACTTTTTTAGAATGTTCTGTAAGAAATCAATAATAGATCTATCAAAAGATGCAATCACATGAAGAAATTATCACAACCTCGATACATTTTTCTATTTTAAAGTCAATAATACATTTTAAATAAAAATAAAATTTGAATACAGCTGGATTAGATAAGCACTTAACTATTTTCCCAAATGGAATGAAAAAGAAGTAACACTCAGAAGTTGTTATAATTTCCACATTCTAATTATCTGATATAGCGCACGATAGACCACATTCAGCAAGCATGTTGTGGCGTTAAAGTTTTAGGAAAGTGAGGAGCTATTGTGATAAAGGTGAAGCGTAACTCGAAGAACGTACATACGAAGCGAGACGTCAGTGTCTGGCTTCAACTAGCTTGTAAAAGGGTCGAGAATATTAGAGCGTAACCTTCTTATGACAACAGGTTCCGTTCTTTTCTTCCGACGGTATATTTTCTGCAGCTTTGATGTGAAAGAATAAGCCTTTGGGATGAATGACTACTAGATAAAACAGTCGAGGATTTTTTAAAATTTTTCCTTCTTAATATTTATTAATAGAAACCGTATCCTGCATTGCGGTGCTCCACAGAGCACCAGAAAACGCGATAAGTTCGATTGACTTTCATTGGCATTTCTTTCTGGCTGCATCTATTGATATAATCGTTTATCCCGTATCAGCAGTGTGTGTTATATATCTCTGGAGGTGATTGTGTTCCTGTCTCTCAGAACGCCGCTGTACTACTTGTCGGCTTGCAGGGTTTATCACCTAAGGTATTTCTGCATACGAGGCACTTCTGCAGTTGGGACAGCTTCTAAGCTCTCGATTGCTCTCCTGATGTTTGTGATCGTGCGTGTGTGTGATGGGAGAGCAGGAAACAAGGATGAGAAAGAAAATAGGGTGGGGCTCATAGCCCGATTAATAGGATACTGCTCCGGCTTTCTCCTGGTATTGATTTGAAAAAACATGGAAAACCACCGTGTACTCACAGCAGTTAGATACTCCCTTCCAGGCAGCGGATGCTCTTGGCTGTCCGGATGTTGGAACGTTCAACGCTGCGATGTCGACATTTTCAACAAATATTTTGGCAGGTTCCTGGACAAAAAGGAGTCGGAAGGTGCCTGCCTACATTACTGCTATGATGCAGGACGTTTTCACGGCGTTTCTCAACGAGAAGCATCACAACCAGACACGCCAAGCGGGAACAATTTAGGTACATCCGGATTTGCGCTTCTCCGGGAAAAACAATCAAATTCAGCTTCACCGGTATATAAACCCCAAGCACCGACTATCCAGGTACACACCAGCCCTGCGGAAGACCACGAAAAGATAGTCGAAACTTCCGACCAGTCGAGATGGCTCAGGGCATCAACTGATGTCACTGACTGGGAAATCCTAGGTTCGGGTCCCGACGGTGGCAGGATTTTCGACACTAGCTTGTCAGCTAGGTCGAATTCGGTCGCTGTCTGGAGCAGAATTCTAGCGGCCGGCTGCTCTGATCGGTAGTTTTCTGCAGTTTCTATAAACAATACCAGGCGAATGCCGGAGCAGTAGCCTAACAAACGGGCCACGGACCGCGTGCGATCTCACCTTCCTCTTCCTTGTCCTACCCTCTCCCCTAACACACACACTAACGTGCACGACCCTACCACACATGCCGAAGACCGGTTGGGAACTTAGAGCTTGTTCCGGAAGGGGCAATGTTCGCTGGTAGGAGACACCATGTTGGTGAAAACCCTGTTTGCTGACGGTAGGTCGGCGCCGCATCCCGCCATCCAGCGGGGGAAGAACACCGCCACCTGCCGATAAAAAGCATACACTACACCTACGGAACTAATGACCCCAGTAGTTAACGCGCCCGGAATCACTGTCAATCAATCAATCAATAGAAACATCGACACAGCGTTCCTCGCAGCGTCACCCGGACAGCAAAGAGCAGACGCAAGACTCTGGCCGCGGAAGCCTACGACTTTACTTCGACCTTAGTATCTATGTGACTAGAATGCAAAATCCGCCACGGTGTGTTCTGGAGCCCTAGGATCTCTCGCACAGAGCCACTGCAGTGGAACAGTTGCTGCCCTGAGCCACCTCAGCCGGCGCGTGGGGAGAGACGTCGCGCGCGCCGCTCGTCACGCGCCTGACAGGGGAATCCCCCACCCGAGGCAGCGCCGCGTCTCGCGCCGGAGGCCTAAGGACGTCGCTACGACAACACGGGACGCGGGCGGCGGGCGCGGTTAACCGCAACGGCGGGGCGGGCGGGCGGAGATTAATTGGCTTGTGCTCCCCGCTGCCCCGCCCCTGCCCCCCGCGGGGTCTCCCCGGACACCCGCGTCCCCGCACCGTGGACGAGTGCTTTCTGCGCCTCGGTCTCCGCTCCCTGCGGTTCAGTGGTTTCGGCCGAGCGAACATTTAGTGTTTCCGAGCGCGACAACTACTTTAGTCATTCGTCCAGGTGAAGTAGTGAATGTTTCAAGGCCTGGGACCGGGAGCGGTGGCTCAGTGCATCAACTGATGTCATGGCAGTGCATCTGACTGGGAGGTTCTATGTTCGAGTACCGATGGCGATTTTCGACACTAGCTATTCAGCTAGGTTGAGTTCAGTCGCTGTCTGGAGGAGAAATCTAGCGGCCGGCTGCTCTGATTGGTATTTTTACGTAATTTCTCCCATCAACACCTGGCGAATGCCGAAGCAGTACTCTAACAAACGGGCCACGGACCGTGCGCGATCTTTTTTTCCTCTTCCTTGTCCTATTCTCACCCCTTACACGCACACACTAACATGCATTACACTACCACACATGCCGGGAGACCGGTCGAAGACTTAGAACCCCTCTCGACTGGGGCGATGCCCCGTTGGTGGGAGATACGTGGTTGGGGAATATCGACGTGGTTGGGGAAGTCGACGATAGGGCGACGCTGGTTCTCTACATCCAGCAGGAGAAGAACACAGCCCCTCCAAGATGAAAACATGAACTACACTTGTTGGACCGCAGTAGTTGATGCGCAAGGCATGGAGTTGGCAATGTTTCTCTCCTGCTGAAACGTGAGATCCAGCGCTAACCTATACGATGGCGTATGGGAATTTCCCCTCCATATATCTCTTTATGCCTTCCTCGGTGGCTTGTTGGTAAACGTGCTCGATTTCCATGGCGCAATTCCGGGTTCTATTCCCGGCCAAGGCAAATTATACCTGTGCGCTTTTCTTACATTTACTTCCCACTATCTATTGCTGTGTATGGATGAGAAAGCCCACCCTAAGGTTATGAAGACCAGTATATACGGTGAAGGAAGTCTACCTGTTAACCATGCGAATCCCTTATCCCATGGCCTAGAGGCTGGGTTACCGCTAGTAGGCCAAGGCCCGTTGTGGGCTGTCGGGCCCAAGAACCGTCCGCCCGTCCGTTCGTCCTTCCGTCCATCCGCTCGTCCGTCCATCCATACGCCCGCCAGCCTGCAGAACCAGCACGCGCGCTGGCTGCAGTGTCGGCGGCGCAGTCAGTGCCAACATCGCAGATCCGTTCGGTAACGATGCTGCACTGCTGCCCTTCACAGGCTTCACGCAGACTCCTGATGCTCTGCTGTTGCCATTGGGATCCTTTCCGGCTCTGCCTACCGCTTTCACGTCCCGGTCGGTCCACGAAAAATTTGCGATGGAGGAAGCGAGTTCCTGGTTTTCATACACTTTCCCTGTCTCGCATTACATCGTTTACTTGATGTGTACGAATACTATGGATAAGTATGTAGCAATAACGACAAAATTATACACAATGAATCAACTCACATCTTTACGCAGGTAGAACCCATTTTACACATCTGTACTCGCATTTGATTACGTAGGCTTCCACGGCCGGAGTATGTCTCTTGGCTACACGGGACAAGCCGCGTCGATCTGCTCGTAGCTGACGTTTCGGCCAACATATTGTGGGCCTTCCTCAGAGCGTACTACTGTACTGATGTACTCGAATTTAATTATTTATTTATTCATTATTATTATTGTTATTATTAGCCTAGTTTTATCCCATTAAGGGCAAAGGTATCCTGCATACAGGGTGAGTGGATTATCGATAGTTCTTACAATTAGTGTAGTTATGTGTATATTTTTCGCTATTCCCTTTCAGTTTTTCTGTCCCTTTCTTTTATTCATTAGCATTTGTCAAACAAGATTCGTCAATTCTTCATTCCATTTCACCACGTACCGCTCCAACGTCTCCTCTTCCCCCTGGTCGCTACTGCGCACGAGCCCGTCCGTTCTCCAGCCACCGCTGACTTCACGTTTCATCCGTCTATTCCGACGACGATAAGTGTCCCACAGTCCTGTGTTCACGACGTCGCTCTGTCAATCTCTGGTTCAGTTTCGCTTCGTTTCGACTTGCCAGGCCACACTGTCTTCCTATCTCACCGCAACCGCAAAGTTAACAGCGTGAAACCCACGATGCCCTTTGGTCATTATTTGGTGCTTGATTGTCGTGCTGTGATGCAGACGACTGCCATTTGTTGTAGAAATTCAGTACTTCTACCATTAATCTGCACTGCTGCGTTTGAATGTTTCAGGGTTCTTTATCATGTATTGGGGATATTCTATGATCTTCAGATATTGTAGCAACGAAAAAGAGGCTCCTGCCTAACTGAACTAAACTAAACATAAACATATACGTCAACATAAATAAACACCTACATAAACATACACATAAACCTAAAAAACCTCAACATCTGAACATACACGTTGGTCGCCACTGTCACACAATTTCCTGCTTATTAATTCCCGGCTGATCTTTAGTGCCCGCGCCTCAGCTAGCATTTGCCCGCCTCACCTTGGCGTGAATCCCGTGATCGCTCCATACGGAGAACACTAAAAAAATATCGGCGTGATCGTGCTTGGGTCAGTTTCTAGCTAATAAATAACGTACACATAACACAATTCAAAATTCAAATGACCCGCCGTAGGCGCTCATCTATTTATTTTTACTGTATTAGCAAATTTAACACAAATTCTGCCCGTTACGGTCTATGAACATCACCGCATTCGTTTGGTCGCGGCGATTTCTGCTCCTTTGCATAAACACATTGACACTAATATTCAAACACATACAATAACCCATAAAATTAATTATACACATTCACACATAACAACAAAAAAAATATTTACACTCATTCACTCGAATGCGCATTCTGTTGTACCCTAAAATTTAATCTAATACTAATGAAACAATACTTGGTCTTCAACAGAATGTCTTTCCTTTTTGTGGATTTCCTTCATTCACGCAATAATAAAAAATAGGTTGTCGTCACTTCCCTTGTTCTGCCACTCTGCGCATCTCGCCTACACAGCACTGCCGTCTGCTTCCAACCCCGCTGGACACGTAGATACTCGCTGGCTACCAGTCTCCTTTGCCCAGGCTCCAATTCAATCGCCCGTCGTCCAAAATCCAAAAATTACTGCTCGCGGCGATTATTCACCGTCCTTAAATTTAATTCCGCCGGCTCAATTATTCCGGGATAAACACAAAAACAACTATTACAAAATTACTATAAACACGAACGAAAATGACGAATAATTAAAATAATTAAATTTCTACTAATATTCTAACGCGACCTAAATTCCATTAATCACTAATAAATGTTGCGATAGATTACTGTTCATTACTTAACACTGCAAAATAAAATCAACGGTATCGTGTTCAAGTCCGAAAATAAAAGTTTCACTACTATCACATACATCTGACCTCTCCCAGATCTAAGCTGCTTCTCTACCGTCTACTTCAACACAATATTGTTGTCCTTTTCTTAGCGTTGTTCATCTTTCAAAACAGCCGCCCATCACCGACTGAAATTCACCACTATATTTTATGTTCAAGTTCGACATTTTCGGTGTTTAGCGCTGTTTCGTAATCACTATCTTTCTTCTGTGCCTTGTAAACATTTAATCCGTTGTCATCGGGTCTTTTTATTGTTCCTTTTATTTACAATGTAATATTCGTACCTTCCGGGATGCCGTGTGGTGTTGCTGTATTTTACTCGCGCGTCGATTGTTTCTTAATCCCCTATGTAATGATACTTTAGATTAATTTTTTCCGGTCTTACATTCGTTCCTCCGGGTCGAGACTAATTTTGCCGGATTCCTCGTAATTTCCTCTATTGCTTTCCAAAGTTTCGACGTAATCCGTCGACGCGTTCTCAAGAAATTAACCGAAAAGTGGTTTTCCCTATGTCATTAGCATATCAACAATGACTTCATGTTGCTACTTCAAACATGTTAAAAATACAAATTCTTTCGTTTATGATTTCTCGTGAACCCGTGGTGCGATTTTCTTGATCTTGGTGTCATAGTTTTTCTAAAATTGTCCGCCAAATGGTGTTCACGTTGCCCTGCCCCAAATTTCCCGTTTTCACTGATTTCCAAAAATTCCCCTTCCGCGGCACGATCGCTCATTGTTTTCCGGCGTTGCCTAAATTCTCTTGGAGTTCGACTGGAAATACTGTTCAATAAATTATTTAATAAATTATGTTATCGGACCGGTACAAATCATTACATCTCCCCCACCTAAGATGTTACTCAGTTCATGATGCCATCATACTGAGTTGACATCAATCACTGTTCTTGCACTGTGAAGTCTACACTCTGTTTGTTGCCGGCGCGACTTGCACCTGCTGCCACATGCACTTTCTACTCGGCCGCCCCAGTGTCTACGACCTTGGCTAACACTGCCTTCAACCTACTCGCGTTCGCGACGGATGTATCTGCTAGCACTTACACTTGCGGTTGCACTGCACATTGTACCGTCGTCTATTATCGCACTATCACACGTTACACTTGTCACCCTTTTCTTTCACCGGTGCCTTAATCTAAACAATCTTCCTTTCTTACTTATAAACTATTCCTTACAACTAATCTTAACCGATACCTTCAAACTACCTTTTAACGTCTACACTTTGTTCATAAAAGCTATTCTTTATCATTTGACTTTTGTCACCCTTGTCACTTGCTACTGTCACCTTTAATCTCAACTCTTTTTACATTTTACATTGTAACCATACCTTTCTCAACTACTAGTACTGGCTACCTAGCTATTACCAACGTCATTCTATTTCTCTATATAGTTTTACATTATAAATGTTTTTCGTTCCTTTATCTATTTCTCCGTCTACTAACACAACATTGTTGTTATCTAAAACCTTTTTTATAGTGTACGGGCCGTCATAGAGCGGAAAGAATTTACGAAACAATTTCTGGTCCGACGAGGACGAATGCGACGCTCGGACTAGTACTTTGTCTCCAGCTTTAAATGTCTTCCGTTGGCATTGCTTCTGGGCCTTCTTCCTGCTCGTTGCCGACTTCCGTAGCTGCTCGTACACTATTTGTTGACTCGTTGCCACTTCTTGCACGCCGCCGATTTCTGGTGGGATCCGAATACGATCAAATGGTCTTTTCTTCCTCCTTCCGAAGTGCGCTTCCCACGGCGTCACGTTGGTGCTGGAATGCGGTACGGCGTTGAGGACGTTATTCAAAATTGGCACCGCCTCAAACCACGCCCGATGGGTTTCTGCTGTGTATACTCGGAATAATCGCGACAATTCTCGCATTACTCTTTCGCTCGGATTACTCTGAGGGTGGCGCACAGCCGTGAAGTGAACAGAGATTTCTAGAGCTTCCATCTCCTCTCTCCACCTGTCGCTTGTAAACTGAGTTCCCCTATCGCTAAGAATCCGGGCCGGTTTTCCGCACATCTCAATAATTTTTTTCACTTGGCGTACGCAACTAGCTGTATTCGGCTTTCGTATGGGAAAAATCTGCACAAACTTCGTGAACACATCGATGATGACGAATAGATGTTGGTTGCCAAACCTCGTCTTCGGCAGCGGGCCGTATAAATCCACTGCATACAGATCCTGAGGCCCTTGCGGCACGATTGCTTGCCATTCTCCTTCGCAATGCCGATTTGGTTGTTTGGTCTTCTGGCACCCGTCACATGCACTCGCTATTCGCCTCACTTCCTTTCCCATGTTCGGCCAGTAACAATAGTCTGCCAGTATCTGCACTATTTTTCCGCCTCCAAAGTGCCCATAGTGCTCGTGGGTCGACGTCGCCAATTCTCTTCGGCTTTCTTCTGGTACCCAAATTCTAAATTTTCCTTCTGGGCCGTTGACTTTTCGCAGCAATATCCCGTCGTGCATTCTCCAGTTGCTGACGTCTTGGTCCCTTTTTTTGTTCACCCGGTTGGTATCGTAGGGCTGTCCTGCAATCAACTTCTTTACTTCTCGGACGAATGGATCGCGTTGTTGGATATCCAACACCGCCCCTGCCGTCCATCGTGGGTTGATCTCTCGTACTCGGATTGCTGCTACCACATCTTCACATTCTCCTTTTCCTTCACCTTTATCCGGGACAAATAATCGGGAAGCAAGTTCTTCTTTCCTTCACAATATTCAATTTCAATTTGAAATTGCTGTAACCATAGCGCCCACCGCAACAGTTTATCATTGTGGGTATGGCTCGTCATTAAAAACGTCAACGCCTTATGGTCGGTGATGACGGTAAATGGACGCCCAATTAGCATCGTTCTAAATTTCCGGGTCGCCCACACTACCGCTAACGCCTCCAGCTCCGTAACTCCAAAATTTCGTTCGCTGCCTTTTAGTGACCGGCTGTCCAGAGCAACGATTCGCTGTTCTCCGCCATCTCCCAACTGAAATAGCACTGCTCCCAGCGCATATCCGCTACTGTCTGTCTGGACATACATGCGTCGGCAAAAATCCGGGTAATGCACCACGTATGTGCGCTCGAAGGCCTCTAACAGCTGCTGGTACGCTTCTTGACACTGTTGGTCCCAATGCTATTTATTCCCCTTTCTCAATAGATGCAGCAGCGGTACCACCTTTTGTGAGTAGTTTTTCACAAAACGCGCGTAATAGTTGCAGATACCGAATAATCGTCGTAGCTCTCTTATGTTCTTTGGTGGCGGTAATTTCCGGATCAGTTCCCGTTTACTCTCCTGAATCTTCATTCCTTCGCTTGAAATTTCATGTCCCATAAATTGAACTCTTCGTTTGCAGAACTCGCATTTCTCCAAATTCAATTTCAAATTGTACTTCTTAAAGATTCGAAATAGTTCTTCTAATTTTGCTAGGTGCGACTGCAAATCCGATGAGAACAAAATTATGTCGTCGACATACATGACCATCGTTCTTTTTAATTCTTCCGGTATCACGTCGTCCAGATAACGAATCAGCGCCGCCCCCGAGTTCTTTAATCCAAATGGCAATCGCGTAAAGGAGTACACCGTCCCTTCAAATTTGAAACTAATAAATTGTTGACTCCTCCTTTCAACTTCGATCTGCCAATAAGCGGACGAAAATCGAGCGCGCTGAAAATCGTCGCTCCTCCTAACTTCACTATCATTTCATTGATTGTAGGTGGCGTCTCGTATCGTGGGATCGTGACTGCGTTCAGCTTTCTTGCATCCAGGCATATTCGAATGTTACCGTTCTTCTTAATAACTACTACCAGAGGACTGACGTACGGGGTTATTGCCCTCTTAATGACTCCTTTCTGCTCCATTTCACCTATTAGCTCGCGCACTTGCGCCCTATACTTGCACGGTATGGGATACGGCTTTGTGGAAAACGGTGCGGTGTCCTTCAATTCCAACTTGAATCGATAACCCTTCACTGGTTCTGACGATTCTCCAAAAATTTCTAGGTGCTCCTCTAACAGTTTCCGAACTCGCCCCGGGCAGTCTTCCTGGGCGATGACACCGTTCACGGCCTTGTCCACGCTCTGGAGAACCTCTTCCATTGTAGCCTGGACTTCGTCTCCCTCGACCTCCGCCTCATCCGTTTCGGCGACCACTGGGCCGCTTCCGATACAATCTCTCGATCGTAGCGTCACTTTCCTCCTACCTACGTCGACGACGGCTCGGTAAGCCCTCAGTGCGTCCATACCTAGGATGACGTCACGGATCAGTCCCCGGACCACGATCGCTGCTACCTCTATGGTCATTTCCCCTAGATCCAATTCCAGCCAGATCTGTTTTCCCGTGGTGTTAGCCGCTTTTCGGTTCGCCATTACGACACGAAGCCTCCGCGTCGGCAGCTCTATCAACACTTGCCCGCTCTTTCGCACCTTCTCACAGAATTCTTCTGACACCGCGCTTACACTACTTCCCGAGTCCACTAATGCCTGCACTTCCCTTCCATAACACGTGCCTTTTAAAATCAAGCACTTACTCGGCTTTACTCCTTCCACTTTATCCTCTCTTAGCAATTCGTCCCCTTCAACAATAATGCTGGCCGTAGCCATGACCGTCACGATTTCTCCCACGTCGTTTGGTTCGTGCCACCGTCTCGCCCCAAACGTTTCTAGTTTTCCGATCTACCATTGCATTCCCAACGCACTTGCGTCACCTCTACATTTCCCGTACTGTGATTCCGGGTGTCCTGAACCGCTCGCTCCGTGCTTACTCGATCAACGTCGCTCTCTCTTGGCTTCGATTTTCGCGGTGCTTGACCGCCCTGCGATTTCTCTTGTTTCCCCTTTTCTGTTTCTACTCGCGCTTCCATCGCGCAAATGTTGTTTTGCCTATTCTTCCCGTTGCTATACCGGTTCTGGTAACCATTACCGGAGTTCTGGCTTCGATCATCTTGCGCGTCATGGTCGTCCCCTTCATACGCTCGATCAAACCGACTGACGCGTTCTATCAGGTCGTCTATTGTTTCGGGCATGTTATTCCACAAAAGCTCGAGGATCCTGTTCGGCATTTGCCGAATAAGAATTCTGATTATTTCAGCGGGGTTGAATTCTTCACTGCAAACTTTAAACGCGCTTACTTTCCGCGTCACGAAATCGCGCATGCTTTCCGAGCCCCCTTTACGGAATCTCTCCGACATCAACCGGTACTTCAGTTCAAATTTATGGTGTTGGTTCCAGTATCGTTCTAGAAACTTAGCCCTCCATTCCCCATAAGTTGTCGGCGTTGGCGTCAAGGCCTGCCACCAATATTGCGCTTTTGCACTTAACGCCTCTTCTACAAACCTCAACTTAACACTTTCGGGAATACCGTTTACTGTGAAGTAATTTTCGAGAGCTGTTAAGAACGAGTATGGCTGTTCTTTACTCTCACCGTGGAACTGTAAATAATTCGGCAATGTAGCATGCCCTGCGACATTGCCGAAGGTCGTTGACCTACGTGCCGTATCCACTTGTCGTTCTAGTTCCGCGATTTTCCGTAAGATTGACTCATCAATCTCTCTAGTTTGCCCGTTGTCTGCTGTTTTTAAATTCTTAATTTCGCCCTGCACGGTCGACCTAATGTTGTCGTCAATCTCGGTCACCGATTTTTCGAGCTGCCCTAGCCGAACGTCCTGGCGTCTCGCGGCGTTTTGAATGCCCTCGACACCCTTGCCGATATCCGACACTTGCACTTGCTGCAATTGTATATTGTTCTGCAGCCCGTCTACGACCACCTTCACGTCATCGAGGTTAGAATTCACCTGCTGGTTGACGACTTCCTGAATAGCAAAGCGAGTTTCTACCTTCTCTTCAATCGCCTTCGTTTCCTGTTCTACCCTGGACAATTGCGCGGCCATTTCAATTTTGAACGCGCCCACTTCCTCGCGTATGCTCGCTACGGTGGATTGCAGTTCACACTGCACTTTATCTAACGTGGAATTAATCCCCCGTATCTGATCTGTCACTTCTCCGAATTTGCTCTCTATTTTGCTTTGCAAATTACTTTCTAGCCTTGCACTACGTTCTTCATTCGCCCTAGTCATCTGAACGTT
>BLKR01006931.1:0-47250 GCA_011170035.1 Teleogryllus occipitalis | reverse complement strand
CAATCGGAGGGCTGAACGCCACCGTTGTGACGTCACTGTAGTGACTCGTGAGGTCCCGATTTGACGGCACCGAAACAGCTGATCAAGTGTCAAACGCACCAATGTAAAAATCGCAGTGTAGTACCGGAGTTCGGCCGTATGCTAAAAAGGGCCCGCCCCGGTGGCGCGCCGGCTAGCAGCATTCCGAGGGCTGCCGTCACGCATCGGCCCCCCTCCGTTATATGACACCCCCCTTTCAAAACACACGCCCCCGGCCCGCTCCCTCCGAGGCCGCGGACCTCTGGTCGCCGCCAGGCTGCCAGGCGCCAAAAGGACCAGTTCCTCGCCCCGCCGGCCGCGCGCCTTTGTGCGCGTCCGACCTAACAAACCTCCATGACGTTAATATACTAACGAATATAAATAAAATACACCTCTTATGCTGATTTCGAAAATCCGCACGAATTGGGAAAAATACTGAGGCGTCGGCAATATGAGAGCTGATGATGGTTTCATTAGATGCCTAGGAACTCGCAAAAAAATACCAAATCAAAGAAGCAGTTTCGATTTTGACTTGAAAATGCAAATATTTGATTATGGTTATTTGCAATTTCTTATACCTGATATTTCGACTATATTCTCATACTTGCTGGGTCCCTGCTTACAACACAGCTGGAGTCATTCAACGAGGAAAAAGCTTCAGTATTCACGTATGCCGTTTCAGAACGGCCAATTTTTGTTATTCCACGATCTCATTTTCCACACTCTCGACAGCAACGTTTTTGCCCCTGCTGCAGGTCTCTAGTTGATTTCTAATTGTGTTTATTGACTCACTTTACTTCTGGGAATGGGTAATTTCAAAGAACAACATATTTGTAAGCTTACGATCATCGACTCGCTTAATATTTCAGAGAAGAAACACGGAATATTCATTTTCTTTAATTTTTCTTCAAAATGGTCCTGAATGAAGTTACAACAGATATTTGAATATATTGGGTAAAAGAAAGCACTCTTATGCTTACAATGTGAAGTGACAATTTCGGCGTTTGTTTGACTATTTGCCTGTCTTGGTTACAGTATAACTTCAAAGCACAGGTACAAAGTTACATTTAAAATTAACGCCAATGCTCAAGCGTTCACTTTGTCACATTTTCCGTAAATGCTAGCGATGACTCTGTTTGACATAAGTGTTTTTTGTGTTTGCAGATAATGGAATTAAGAAAATAATTATCCCTGATTCCCTTAAAAGTAAATCTCACATTTTTTTGTTTTTATTTAAATAGCAAACATTTACACAGCGATGAAAGTTCCTTGGGAAGGTTGATGGAGGCATGGAGAGCTCCGCCTGACGCTCGTGAAATTTGCGAAAGAACTGGGACAAGCCTCTCGTAGCACGTTCTATTTACGATTGTTGACGTAACGTTCTCAAACGTCATGTCACGCATGCCTATAGATCTTCCTGTGCATTGTATGGTGAATGAGTCATGTGGCACTCAACAAGTAATGAAAAGACAGAACGCCCATGGCTTAGAAAGCTGTGCTTAAATTATCAGCTCGAGATCATGCTTGTGTCTTTCATTTTTTTCTTTCAGACATGAAATAGGCCCTCTAATGAAAATAAATGTCATGTTCATTCCTCAGTTCATAACAGCAAGTGTGGTCGTATTCAGATCCCCTTCTAACGTATTTTGTCTCCTTACGTTCTTTTATCGCGAGCGGTAATTCAGTGTATCAACTGATGTCACTGCAGCGTCTCTGACCGGGAGGTCCTAGGTTCGAGTCCTGACGGCATCAGGATTTTCGACACTAGCTTTTCAGCTAGGTCGAATTCAATCGCTGTCTGGAGGAGAATTCGAGCGGCCGGCTGCTCTGATCGGTAGTTTTCCGGGGTTTCTCCGATCAATACCAGGCGAATGCCGGTGCAGTACCCTAACAAACGTGCCACGGACCGCGCGCGCGATTTTCCCTTCCTCTTCCTTGTCCTATTCTCTCCCCTTACACTCACACACTTACACTAACATGCCATGAGCTTGTCCCGGCTGGGGCGGTGCCCTGCTGGTGGGAGAGTCCTGGTTGAAGGAAACTCCGCTAGCCGACGGTATGTCGGCGCCGGATCTCGCCATCCATCGGGGGAAGATCGCTGCTATCTCCAGAGAAAAAAGCATGCACTATACTTACGGGACTAATGACCTAAGCTGTTGACGCGCTCGAAATCACCAACCAACCAACTTACGTTCTTTTTATTCTAGCCTTTATGGCTCATTTTTCCAACTATTCGAATTCTTGATTTTCGTCTTCTTGATTTTCAAGTTTCATCTTGTAATTCTAGTCCACAATAATTTCTTCTCACAGCACATTATTTTGAATTCTATCACCTCGCTCTCTAATGTTCCCTCTCCGCTGTTCTCCTTGCACCATTTCGTCACCTTCCTCGCAACCCCTCCCAACAGCGTGTCGCAAAGCCTTTCCTGATAGCCAAAAACGGTTTCAACAAAACAATTTTCTACCATTCGTGAAAATTATACAACCACTTCGAAAAACCCTCAAGGCCTTCGTTCGTAACGGAGGAATACTTCCGAACAGTTTGCAAAGACCTCCACAAAAATTTCGATGTTATCATAAATTGTTCAACGAAGAAATTGTAAGTTAGTGATAAAAGATTAATAAACAGCCAAAATCTATTTTAAATTATAAAATAATTAAAACTATTATATTAATATCATTGATCAGTAAATGATAAGTAATACATATTTTACATACTGTACGGATATATTTATTACTGTACATTCTGTCCTCGAGAAGCGTATTAGTTTAAAATATTCTGCAGGCTATTTCTTGATATTTCAAAACAAATTTATTTTTGTTATTAAAGAAGTACTTTACTAAGGATTTTAACACGCCCGTGAATTCAAAAGAAGACTTTTTGCAAATAGTCCAATCTAGGCTTGCATGGCTTGCAAGTCGCGCTTGGTCCGGTTGAAAATACGTTCGCGCCGATTTTTTCCTTTCCGGTTGTTCCGCTGACGGCGCACTGAACGGCGACAAATTTAGCACCAAACCAAGCGAGGCTTGAGAGTGGTTGGCGCCCTAAGTGCATAGTGTGCGGGGCGGGCGCGATGCCTTTTAGCTGTTACGAGTGGGACACACCTGGCCCGGAGGCGCGTCGGGACGAAGTGGGCTCCGCCGCTGAATCAGCCGTGTTTACTCCGCTCCCCCCGCCCCGCCCCGCCCCCTTCGGCTCGAGGACCGGTTTGCGCAGCGCCTCTGATACGGCACGCGCAGCCGAGCGCAGCTCCCACGCAAGCACTTCCGCTGCGCAGGCGTCGCCTCACGCGCAGCCAAGGCACTGCGCAGCCGCCACGTTCCGTCCTGTCTTCGCAGGTGTTAGTACGGCGAGAGATCTTAAAACACAGCATCTGTGTACTTTGTCATTGATTATAAATTCGGGCCGGGTATTGATGAACTAAAACATTGTCAAAAATACTCTTAAAATGTTTTAAAAATACCCTAATAACAAATAAAAATTACGAAAAAAATTTTATCAAAATCATTCAGATGAAAAACTTAAGCTGTTGGATATGTTTCTGATGTAATCGAGGCTTCTTACTTTTGTTCAAGTAAACTCAGCTTGCAACGTTTGGTTTAGACTGTTCTTTATCAGGAAATCTGTCTCTAGTTATCCCGAAATCGACCGAACCGCTAACGGCGTTGATAAGCGTCACAGGAACATTAGATTACCTCCTTCCACAGGCTCACATTGCAATTCCTGAGCTATGATATCCACGAGACAACCTTCAAGAAGATTTAAATATTTTATCCAACAGGTTCAACAAATGGAAAATCTGCCTTTTTTTAAATAAGATTTGGCGTAGGTTCTTTAGATTTAACGTCTAGTAGAATCCCGTAGCTTAAATTACTGAAGTAAATTGGTGGCAATAAAATATCTGCGAGATCGTTGTCTTTTGGTAAATGCATATTTCCTACAATAAACAAAAACTTATTATTACTACACTACTAATGTACTAAAGAAATACTCATTTGAGCCAAACACGAACATTAGTTTTTCACGTGGCAGATCTAAACAGCTCAATCTTCTGGATTTTGGGAGCTGGCTCGTTCCGTTACAACATTATAAGAAATGTATTAATGTTTCAATATGATCTTCCCTTTACTGTGAACTCAGTTAATGCCAGCTGAGTGGTCGACCGTTGATATTTTGACCAGGTCAGTGGTCGTAATGATGTTGAAAAAACATTCAATTTACTGCTTGCAAAAGGATTATTGAAAAAAATTCATTACACATTCAAATACTACGTCTTTGGTTATTTGTTCGGAAGAAACTACAAGTACTTTAGAAATCTTTGTTTTGATATAAAATGTTCGCCCAATACATTATTTATCCCAATGTCGCAATTATTTATTCCAATATTTCAAAAGAAATGGATAGAAAACAAAAATTATCCTAGGTCCACGTAACTACATCAATGCACTTTAAATTTCTGGTATGTTTTATTGTATGAGCATAATCCAAAACTAAATACTTCAGGCCAGAACACGCTTTAAATGATTATTCTTGGAATACGCCTCAATTTTGGTGTCTATAACTATAATTGCTATATGAAATAGTATTATATTATAGGTAGCAAAAACTGTTTGCATTCTGTGTGCCCGAAAGACGAAAATGGTGACTGTGATTGCCTGTATTTACAGAGCTCTCATGCAAGCGCTTCGTTTTGATTCATTTTGGTTCGGGACGATCAGATGTAGTGGTGAAACCGCCCACCGTTCGTCTCTCGGCACCGGGTACACTTCCAAAGCAGGTCCATCCGTTTCCCCAGTCTTTCATTCCACCATTCCACCTCCTTTCTTCTCATATCAAGATCATCACCACCCAACCAACAAGAAGCCATTCTAGAAATGGGTTAGCTTTTACAAGCCCTTCCTTTTTCCATCAATTTTTACCACTCACCCCCACCCTCCCACCAACAACTCTCTCCCTCACACACACACACATACTGTGTTTCCTCTTTTTCAGAAATGATTTCCTTGTTGAACACATAAGATATTTTGAATAAGGTAGATACAATAAAACCTCGTTAGCACGAACACGCTAAACGCGAATTTTACCGTAACGCTAACAAAACTTGGGTCCTGTCAAGGGATTACAGTAATATGCGGAAATTTATAATAATCGTATAACATGAATTTTTATAACACAAACTCCGATTATTTCGATCCCTTGAAATTCGCGTTAATGAGGGTTTACTGTAGTTGAAAAACAATCATGCTAATGTTTCGAAAATTAGGACCGTTCGGATGAGGCGGAAGTGAAGAGGCGGACGGACTATCAATGAGGGAAAGCGAAGGAAATCCCGTCATTCAGCGTACCACCAGAACCGACACGCGCCATCGCTTCCCCGAAATTAATCACTTGGAAGGGCGTGTTTCACAATTGCAGCGTGACCGACGAAAGTGCACATCTGGTAATGCTACTTACGATCAAAAACGTCTTCGTAAATAAAACTAGTGATGCTACAGACTTTCTCGTTCTAGTTAATTTCCTTATCTTTTTGGTTTTGTTCCACCCTTGTCTTAGCTGCTATCTATTGGCGCCTAAAAGTCATTTTTTTCACCTTTTGTGAATTTTTCAGATCTCTAATATAATTGAAATATGATTTTAAGAATATTATCCAAGGAAAAAAAGGGGGCAAGCTCGTTTTCATTGAAAAATTTGTAGTCATTTTTAAGAAAATCTCCTTTAGGTGTTTCAGAATATGAGCATTTTGAAGTTCATTTTCACCCCGAACTATCGTTTTCGAGAAACTTTATAAGAAACTGTTTAAAGCTATTGTACTCACAAATTCATAAGAAATGTGCATAATGTAAATACTAATGACATGAGAAATATTTTAAAAAAATGTATTTGTGTAACCTTTGAAAGAAAAAAAAGTACAGCAAAATGGAGTTTATGTCTTCTTAAATAGTGGATGCAGTACTATTCGTAGAAAATATTTAAAAGCAAGATATGGAGCCGTTTTGGAGAAAATCCCGTTTGTCATTCTGAAATTCGAAAATTGGAGCTAATTTTCGCAGAAAATGTTCAGTTTTCGAGAAACTTCATACGTTCTGTATTTATTTATTTTACGTCAAAACAGTGAACAACTATGTGTGATGTCCTATGGGGAGAAATAAATTCAGTGCACGTTTTCAAACTTTACTGTGTTTTCTGAAAAAAATGCAGGGAAATGACGTTCATGTCGTCTGTTACTGTGGATTTAGTATTATCCCTTCAAAAAGTTTAAAGAAAAAATCGTCACTGCTTTTGAGAAAATCTTGTTTTCAATATTTTTTTTTATTGCACATATTTTACTCAAAATTGCTCCGTAAATGCTAAAATTTTCAACAAAAAAATGTACATGACGTTAATTAAACAACTCTTCTTTTCCCCGTAGAGCCTAAAATTAGCTTAAATGTTGGGTAGGATTTCATATTTGTTTCTGAGTTTTTTGAGTTTTCATGTATATTAGCTCATAAAAACGTACGTTCCTGTTTCTCTTTTAGATGGCTATAATGAGAGTTCATTTAATTCAACACACCAAGAGCGTATCTTGAAGTGGGGTTTTTTTAGATTCCGTGTCAAGAAGGTGGCAGTTTTAATCCATGCCATGTAATGAAACATCACTTTTCGACAATGAGTCTGGCCAAAAAGGAATTATAATTCAGCAAATCGTATGTCTGAAAACGTTTGTCACGCATTCACGAGTAATTGCATTGTTCGAGTTAGTTTCTTGGAATTCGGCGTGAATGTTCGTGAAAGTCATTTAAAATCGCATATGTTAGAATTTGTATTCGTCTTCGATGAAGAGTAGATTGTGTGTGTGTGTGTTTCTACGAGAGTTCTACGGTTAACAGAACTAATTGTTTTTATATTTCCTAACTATTATCTTTGAGGTGGATTGCGCAATGATTACGAATCCGTCCTCGGCCTCCGCGTAGGTGTGATGTCCACCTCCCTCGGAGTCGTGCCGATCGTCATTCAGTATCTTGACAATCTTTACCTAGGTGAAGCTAAAAATACGTTTTAGCATTTTACAAGTGAAATGGAACATGTTAGAACCCAAAATAATCTTCATTCTGGCAGAGAAAATATAATAAAGGACAATATATTCAGAATTATTAGTTTTAATCTTGCAATAAAATGTATACAGTATTTTACAATAGGTCGAGGTACGTTACACTCCTCCCATAAGTGATTCCGCAAATATGAGATTACGAGCCTGTCCGTGCAATACGGACGTCTTGTAAGACGCATTCCCTGTAAACAATGGTCAGTGATTTCTGAGGCGCGGAGGCCGGAGAAACAACGCCAGCGGTCGCACCGAGTGCTGGTGCTTGCCGGGTAAACACGCGGTCAGCGAACCGCCCAGCTCCTCAGAGCACTGACCGAATAACACTGCCCTCGCGGAGGCGCCCAATGCGAACTGGTATACCCTGCCTTTCCGGAAGTGCCGCGGGCGCTACGGAGTTGGGGGGCGGGGCGGGCGGCCAAGGCCTTCTGCGTGCAGGGCCCCAGGGCGTTCGCTCGCTGGCTTGCTCACTCGCTGCGCCGCGTCGCGCTGCTCGTCGGCACGCGTGCGCACCTGCCATCCATTCACAGCACACGTGCTCCTCCAGCTAGCACTCTTGTGCTCCACTTGCTCGCGATGAATACAATACACCTGCAAACTGCCATTAACATGCAAGGAACGTTTTCTGACTTTCAACATTATAACTTTGATCATTTGACATTGAAAAGTTTGTTTGTGATTCCGGGCGCGTCAACTAGTGAGGTCATTAGTCCCGTAAGTGTACTGCATGATTTTCCATCGCGAGATGGGTGTGATCTTCCTCCTCTGGATGGCGAGATACGGCGCCGACCTACCGTCCACTAGCGGGGTTTTCCCTAACCAGGTATCTACCGAGGCACCGCCCCAGCCGAAACAAGCTCTAAGCCTCCAACCGGTTTCCCGGAATGTGTGGTAGTGTAGAGCATGTTAGAGTAAGTGTGTGTAAGGGGTGAGGATAGGACAATGAAGAGGAAGGGAAGATCGTGACCCATTCGTCAGGATACTGCTCCGGCATTCGCCTGGTACATTGAAAAAAAATTACGAGGTTCAAATTCATTTGATTTATTCCCTTGTATAAAAAACAAAATTATACGTTTCAGAATATTCCGTCCTCGGAGTTAGGAAATAAAAACAATAACACTGTGTTGAATGTTTGACTGAGATTATAAACTGAGCAGTAAAATACTCATCAATAAGATACAACTCTATTTAAATAATATTATAATAGAGTATCAGTCTTACTTACAATATAAAAAATATAACGTTCACTCCATCGGTACGCATTCCAGCAGCAATAATTCCATCCTGTAAAGGTCAACCTCTCCTTATTTGTGATATTTTTATAGTGATTTCAACATTATTTGAAGGGGGCAAGTTGTACTTGATTTTGCACACTTCGAGTTATGAAAAAACTTAATAATATTATTTTATTTTGTGTAAATCAGTGAAATTTGCAAATGTCTCATATCCTTCCACAATCAATTTCCATTGTCGTGTTCATAATTTTATCTATTTTTGGTTGCAAAGTTCTCATTTCAGATGCTCGTTTGTGATATCCGACTTGACGCACCCTGGATATTGTTGAAAATTCTATCAATTTTGCTCATCGTGTGAAAGATCTCCCGTAACAAGTTGTGTAACTCCCGGGAGTCTATTGTCATTAATTACTTCAGTTTGAAGGTGAAGGTTAACCAGATCAAGATCAGTTTCCTAACGGATTATTGGATGGATACATTAGTTTCAAGTTTCTAATATATTGTCTCTGCAGAGTTCTCTGAACACTTTGCATCAGAAAATTCCCAAGTAGCGAAGCTATTTTGTTTTCTTGGCACGAAAATTATTGTGATTCCGCGAGCGACATATGTTAAGGTCGTTAGTCCCGTAAGTGTAGGACATTTTTACCTGGGGGTGGCGGTGATCGTCTTCCACTGGATTACGAGATCCGGCACCGACCTTATCCGTCGGTTTGCGGGGTTTCCAAAACGGGTACCTCCCACCAGCGGGAATATCTCCCATCAGCTGCGCAAGGTCTAAGCTCGCGACTGATCTCCCGACACGTGTGGCAGTGTAGTGAATATAAGTGTAAGTGTGTGTAAGTAAGGGGTAAGGATACGGCAAGGAAAATGAAGGAAAGATCGCGCGCGGTCCATGGCTCCTTTGTTAGGGTACTGCTTTGACATTCGCCTGGTGTTGATAAGAGAAACAACGAAACAGTAACAATGAGACCGGCGAACCGCTAGAATTTTCCTCAAAACAGCGACTGAATTTGACCTAGCTCTGTAGCTAGTATCGAAAATCCTGCCACTGTCGGGACTCGAACCCTAGGACCTCACGGTCAGAGGCACTGCAGTGACTTCTGAGCCACGCAAGCCGGTAGGAAGTTCCGAAGTAGCGAAGCTATTTTGCTAATGTATTTCTTGGCTGAGAAAAATGCATTGTACGTGTTTTATGCGCTGGTAGAGAAAGGCACTGGCCTTCAAAGGCTCGGCCAAGTGGCAGCGGCGCGGGCGGCTGCGAGCAGGCAGCAAGTATGCCACCGCGAGTGGCGCGTGCGGGTCGCCGCCGGTCCGGACCGGCCCACTTCCACTCCATTTGGTCCGCGTGGGCGGCGGCTTCGCCTGCGCGGGCGCTCGTCACCTCGTCCGGAGCTGCCCGGAAAAAAGCGAAAGCTTTCCGCGAACCCCGCCGGAAGACAGCGTCTGGCGCACCGCTTCCGTTGCTCTCCCGCGCGCTCACCCACTTCCCAGGCACCACTCAAGGCTCCTCTACCCTGGAAGTGAACCGCTCTGCCGGGCCCGCTGCACGCCGAGCCGTCACAAGTGATGGCAAATTTACCAAAACATCAATACATCGCTAAAGGGTTTTCGATGTCAATGAAAACATCGACGAGAAAACATCGATGTTTTAATTATAAACTAATAAACATGCTATTTTCCCATCCATTTTTAATTACATTACGTAAATGGGATATTTTATTGTTTGGATACCAGCATGTTAGTAGAATGTAAAAATTATTATCGAATGTAAAGAATAAAATTAACGATAAAGAACATCGTGTTTTGCTATGGATTTCGTGTTTCACTGTCGATTCAGGAAAATGACACACCTAGCTATAACATACATTCATAACACGAGCAGCTCCCAATTGATTCAGATTGCTCCAGATTGCACAGGCGAAATGTGCAGCGTGATAAAGGGGATGACGCAAAACAACGATATTGCTGTGGTTTGTTGCAATTCTACAACGTGCTTAAAGCCCTTTATAAAATAATATTAATTTTTTTTTTAAAAAAACCGCGAGGTTTTTGCAACAAAATATCGAATGTTCATATGCAGCAAAACATCGATATTAATATATCAGTGTTTCTGGTGGAAAACATCGATGTTTTAAAAACATCGATTTTTTTTGCCATCCCTAGCTGTCACTCTCCGCTGCGATCCAGCGGCGGTTCGTGCAGAATTCTTAACACTGTCACTGTTGGATAGAGTCAAACGGAAGTTTCTTTTCTAATTAAAGAAGGAATGTTAGCTCTTCACGAACAAAATCAATGCTTCTCTGCTCTAATGGTGTTTGAGAAGTGTATCAATAAACTTTTTAACTCTGTTATGCACTGTGTCACCATAGTAAAATTGTTGTGCTGTTTGACAGAATCCAGCATGCGAGTAGTGACGGAATGTTAAGAGGAGGAAAGAAGTCTTGTAAATACTATTACATGAAATGAAACATACAACAAATTAGAGTACATGCAGTTGTAAACAAGAGGAAGTGTGAGGAGTTGTGTCGGTTCGATTCATCCAGTTTCCGCCAGCGCACGGTGCTGCCACGGGTGGGAACGCGGCTCTTCCTACGATCTGGCTCATAATTCATGCGCGTGTAGCAGACCCCGAGGGTTCATTTAGTGCCATTAGCTGATAATACATTCTACAGTAGGATCTCCTCCCCACAAGTCGTATCTGCATTAAAAACGTTCCTTCTTCTTCTTCTTCTTCTTCTTCTTCTTCTTCTTGCCGCCGCAGCGTTGCGCTATATGGATCATTTCTACACGAGAGGAGGAAACGCTAAGCATTCCTCCTCAAAGCGATTTCGAGCATTCGCGTCGCCTAAAAAGCGCGCGCAGTTTAAAAAACCGATCATAGATATTTTCCGATAACTATGAACTAAAAAATACACATTTTTCTTCTTACATGAAAGAAAATATTGTATTTGATCATTACATTCAAAAGAAGATAATGTGTAATTCCTACCTCCCCCTGTCTTGGAAACCACTGCTGCTGCGATCCCTCGTCCAGAATATTTTGGGAATAAATAGACGTTCGGGAGAAAAGAGATTCGAGAAGCCACAAAAATCAGAGTCGATTAAATTCCGATATCTCTACTTCTGGTTACGTCTTCTGGTTACGTGTCGGTGTGATTACGTCATTCAAAAGTAGGATGGTATTGACAAAAATAGGAAGTCATATTTACACTTTCCAGATACTCAGTGAGCAGATACACTTTGCAGATACTCTAGGAGCCACAAGACTGAGTATCTTCGTAACCGAGATCGCTAAGGCAGTAGTGTTCTAGCGATCTCGCTACGAAAGGTCGCGGGTTCGAGTCCTGCCTCGGGCAAGGTTGTATTTGTGTTCGTCCTTTCACCCCTTATCATTATATCGTTTCGTCTTCACAGTTAACATAACGTTAACTCCAATAGTGGGCGCTAATGACCTAGAAGTTGATGCGACCTTAAATTTAAAAAAAAGACGAAGCATCTGGGGAGGCGCCTTGACCATCAGCGAAAGATAGGTCTGACAACTGTGAATTGGAAACATTAAAATAATATTAATTTATTTCAGATGAAATTTCATTAATTATTTTTTTCTTATTTAAGTATATTTAATTAAATTTCTGTTCAAATTAAAAATTATTTATTTCAATAATTTCGGGGAATACCCCTTCTCCCTGCAACTGGGATTGTCGACGTAATTTGATCCATATGCTCTGCCGCTCCCCATATCTTGAGCATCTATTCTGAAATGAAAAAAATTCAGATTTTGTATGGTTGCTGCCAGGTTAAATTGATAATTTTATTAAATATACTGCTACAAAATCTGAGCTACGGACGTAGTATACGAGTATATTACTCATTCATTCAGCATTGAAGTACCCGTCAAAATACACTTCATATATTGTTCACTCCATTCTTCTTTATTTCTCAGCTTTTCGACTGGTTTGGTGCATTAGTATTTCTTAATGGATGATATTGCATAATACGTACATGCCTTGCTTGTCAATTGATTGTTTAATGGATGTTTCCGGGCGCGTCATTATTCCTGTACGTGTTGTGCGTGTTATATTCCGAGAGGTTTTCCTCTGCGGCTGCAACGAGAGACCTGGCGCCGACCTACACGTCGGCTTGCTGACTTTCTCCTCACAAGGATCTTTGCTAGCCTGGCACCGCCCCAGTCGGGTGACGATGTAAGCTCCGGTCTCACCTCACATCATGTGTGGTAGTGCAGAGAACGTAAGTGCAAGTGTGTTTGTTAAAAGGGTTCAATGCCGAAACTTTAAGTCGTAATTGACTAATAAGTCCAGAATGGATAACTGCATCTATACTGCGGTTTTCACAGAGTTGCGTTGGAATGATATCAGCTGTTTCGGTGTCATCCAATCGGAAGGCTGAACGCCACCATTGCGACGTCAATGTAGTGACGTAAAAGGGCCCGATTGGAAAAACACAAAACAGCTGTTATCCTTCAAACGCAACTCTGTGAAAACCGCAGTATAATTAATGATCTGTCAGAAGTGACTAGTATTTTAATCGAAGAGTATCTTCTGTGAATGTCAAACCTCCCAGTCTTGGTGATCGCCGCCAGAACCGTGTGCGCTGCATCATCGCCCCTCGTCGCCAGCGAAGTGAGAGGCGCTGACGGTGGAGCGCAGCTGGAGGTGCGTGCAGGGGACCGGATGCAGCTTATCTCCCCCGCCCCGCCTACTCTGGGGACAGCGCTCAAAGCCAAGGCCACCTGGCCGGGGGGCGGCGCCGCGCCGCGCCGCGCCGCGTTCCAGGCACGCAGAGCAGAGCGGAGAGAGGCAGAGGCCCGGCTCTCCGAAAAATGCCTCTCGGCCGGCACGGCGGCCCCTCTCCGCTCCTGCGGAAGAAGCCGACGGTGGCTAACGATCTGTGCAGGGCGATTCAACATTCCCTTCAATCCTCTGCAACCGACTTGGGTGGCTCAGAGTATCAACTGATGTCAGTACAGTGACAAAGACCGGAAGGTCCTATGGTTTGAGGGATTCGTGTACCGACGCTAGTAGGATTTTCGACCCTAGCTACATACAGGTATCTTGGTCGAATTCAGCCACTATCTGGAAGATAATTATAGCGGCGGGTTGCTCTGATCCGTAGTTTTCCGTGGTTTCTCCGATCAACACCAGGTGAATGCGGGAGCAGTACCCTAACAAACGGGCCACGGGCAGTTTGTTAGTGTTCCGTGGTTTCTCCGATCAACACCAGGCAAATGCCGGAGCAGTACCCTAACAAACGGGCCACTGGCAGTTTGTTAGGGTAGTGCTCCGGCATTCGCCTGGTGGTGATCGGAGAAACCACTGGAAACTACCGATCAGAGCAACCGGCCGCTAGAATTCTCCTCCTGACAGCAACTGAATTGAACCTAGCTGAAAAACTAGTATCGAAAATCCTGTCGCTGTCGGGACTCGAATCTAGGACCTCCCGGTGAGAGGCACTGCAATGACATCAGTTGATGCACTGAGTGACCGCTCCCGGTTTGATGATTTTGTAAAAGCATCGATGTTTTGAAAACTGACGTGGATGTCGCAGCCGCCGAGCGCGAGCGAAGCGCGCCTCTCCCCGCCCGCGGGGAAGGCGATCGCCTGCCTGCATTATCCTGCTCTCGTCCACCGACCCCGCCAGCGCCACTCGTGCAGCGACAGTTTCCTCCAGAGGGGCCAGCATTCCCCCGGAGAAAATCCTCGTTACCTTGTCATTCGTTTAGTTTCTTTGGCTGTAGCTTTTTCTTGAAATAGAGAAGTCTACTTTCATCTTCATCTCGTACGTGGGCTCGTCAAACTACTGTCAATTACATCTCCACTTTTAAAATCAATATCTAATGGTATTCAGAAAACAAACATGAGTATAGTAAATTTACTGTAAGATAGGGAATTGTTAGTGAACGTTGTACACAGCCTTCTAATAAAAACAGATAATTCCGATGGTTAATTGATTTGACATGAATACGATTCGAATTCTGTAGAAATTGAAATATCTCACTTTTGGAAATTCGAATATTCTTTAGGAAACGATAAACACTCGACCGTTACAAAACCACAACATTTAAAACATTTAATTAAAAATTGACATGAATAATTTCATTTATGCCCTTCTTCGTGGATTCTCTTTACAGACCATATATTAAAAGATGTGGGCTAGAACTTTTTTTCCTAGAGCCTTTAATTAGCCTTCAAAATTGAGTGGATTTTCGTTTACTTCCAATTATGCGAAGTTGCCTCTGCTAGTCCTGCGTTTACACCATATTCTATTTTTTTTAAATAGTTGTGAAACAAGATCACAAAGAGAGGATCTTTATCTACTCTCATTGTAAAATTCTATTATTAGATGTCTGCAGGTCGTTTTATAATAAAAGTAATTACGATACAACCTCGTTATGATACAGTTTGACGATTAATCACATAGAAGTTTGCAAACCAAGCATTCGAACGTAATGTAACATTGGTCACAATGGTCTTCGTTCAATGCAAAGCAAACCGTGCTGTTAAGACTATCCCGGGTGTCGACAGTATATCGTAACGACAGGAAAGTATAATGCTGAACGGGACTAAATCAGGTATGGAATTACCACAGCCCGAAGTGCTAGAAAAGGTAGATATAATAACTAGATTCAACTTCTGTTAGTTTTATTAGTCGTAGAAAAGGAATGAACGAAAGTAAATATAATGGGTATTACTCCTCACGTATGAAGTAGACCAACTTCGCTCGCGGCATTATATAGTCCCTCTTTCTCAGTTATTAAGTTACATTGTATTACTTATTACATAGTATGTATTACATATCATTAAATGTTAAATTCATGATAAACTATTATGTAACAACGATTTTCTCCGTCTGTTCAAATTGTTTTCCGATTCTTCCTACAACTAAAATATTGAAGATACAGATTTTCTCCTGAATGAAATCTGTTGTTCAAAATAGTCTTGAAATACGGTCACACATTTTTCAATATTGTGAGTAGTTTTCGTACACTTTTGGGTGAAATTTAGGCAATTTTAAAACAATTATTTTATGAAAAAGGCTCCAATTTTTTTCTTTGAATTTTCTCCTCGTATGCATCAAAGGCAGTAAAAAAAGTGGTTCTAATCCAATGTTGAACGTACTTTTGAAAATTCTAAAACTACAAATTTGAAGATTTGAAGATTTTTGTCTGAATTCAAATATGTTCAAAAGCAGACATTTAAAAAAGATAATGTACATTTAAAAAAAATACTTTTCGCGTAATTTCTGTTTGAAGTTAACGCATTTTATAATTTCTTTCTTTTTTCAGAAAACGGCTCGATTTAAAAATATTCCATGTATAGAGCAAAGGACTCTTAAAAAATGCGGCATGCGGCGTTAAACTCTCTGAATTTTTGATAATTTCAAAAGCTAGAAATAATTCGAAAAAGTATGTGCTTTCGTAGCACCTAATTTTTAATATATGTCCCTACAATTAGACATACATTTTTTAATTTACTATTTTCTCTAATACTTTTCCTTTATGTACAAGTAGGTAAAAGACGTCTCAGCGAAGAGGCCATTCACACAAGTTTCACTATCTCTCTAGAGATTTTGTTTGCTACCACCTGAGTTCTCATTCAGCCTAGTACTCAATACATCCTGTGTTTGCGGCCTACACCTCGTCTCCGTCGAGAAGATTATACCCGTGTGACCTTATCGTACGTCTGCGCGCGTGTTAACATCCTCCTCAACAAACAAACAAACAAACAAACAAACGGACGGGTAGAGGGGGAGGCCTCGAGAGCAGGTTCACGGCTGCCGATTAGATATCTGGATGAGTTGTCGCTGGGAGGAGGCGGAAGCGAACGTTGGGGCGGGGCCGGAAGGAATTTCTCCGACCCGTCGATGGTAGGGGTGCGTTATCGACGCTCCCGATGGTGATATTTTCAAAATATTGATGTTTTTATAAAAATACCAATATATTGAAGTTGATGTTTTCTGAACTTAGGTTTTTGTGTTCGGTGTTTTAACGTTTTCGATGTTTTGTTCGTGGATGAAAATTCTAAAAATCACAATTTTTCAAACTACTGTCGAAGGTAGGGATGCGCTATCGAAGCCGATGTTTTCAAAATATTGATGTTTTTATAAAAATATCGATGTATTGAATTCGATTTTTTTCCACATAGATGTTTTGTTGTCGACGTTTTTACGTTTCCGAGTTTTGTTCGTGGATGAAAATTCTAAAAATCACAATTTTGTAAAAGTTGAAGTATGGACTAAACTTATGGCATCACTGTTTATATGTTCTAACCATACAAATGCGGTTTGTTTTACCTTCATCGAGTTGACTATCCCTCGCCCGAGATGATCCTGATACATTGGTATTTCCTTCGTCTTTCCTTCTATTTCGGACTTGGAGAGGCGTTTTTAACTTTGTTTCCAGTTAAATCTTAATTATAAATTAATAAACACGGCCTTTGTCAAATTAAATTTTGTTTCACACAAATTTAGTGTTAGAGGGTACTAAACCAGCGTTAAAACATCGATAGATTTTGATCGATGTATTATTCTTAAAATCGATGTCGCATCACTCGTCTATGGGCGCTGGGGGGTAAGAGAAAGAGCGGGAAATGCAGGGCTGCTGCAAGTTTTTGAAAATCGAGTAGTTTTCGCAAGAAAATCGAGTAGACTCAATAATGGTTCAAATTTATATATTTAAGAATAGACCAAGGGACTCTTGAGAACGGTACGGGTGTCATTTTGGTTGAACTCTGAATTTGCGAAGATTGCATACGTTGGAAATAATGCGAAAAATTATTTCCTGTTGAGCAGAGCTAATTGTACATATAAGTTTCGTATTAAAAAATAGATCAATTATTTATGTTATTTGTCGTTAAATATTTCCATTATATCAGCTTCATAAACTTTTTATATTTGTAATTCTATTACCATTATTGTAGGAGTGAAGTTGACCGATAAAGCTTTGTACTGTATTAATTATGATGGAACTATGCTTGAGATTTCATTTTCTAATACTGCAAAGGCTACTCACGCTCAGTCGGGACTCTCTGCAGACATCCACCTTTTTTCTTCCTCGAGAAGTGAATTAACTCCGCACGTATTATGTTTCGCTGTAAAGTTTTATGTTTTTGTGGCACATAATGAAAGTACCGTCTTAAGCTTCGGAATAAAGAGGACTGTAGAAAGAGATGGAATTCTAATAATATTTCTGTTTTATGACATTTCTAGAAAATTCTAGGCGACGCTTAATTAGTTAGTCTCGTTGGCTAGCAAACTAAATGTGTTTTATATTACGTTTACTAAGACTGTATAAAGTCATGATAGTATCAATTTTGTTTTATGACTAAAAGTAGGCACTTGGTCGTGTCACAATGAATAGAAGCGGATCTCCACGCAGAAAGAATGGAGAGAGTGGAGAGAATGGAGAAATGAAATTTAATGAGAGACTTGGCTACTTACCTGCTAATGGATAATAAAAAATAAATAAATGGAATTAATGTATATTAGTAGAGTACTGGGCCCTATCTGACGCTTAAACAGTAGAAGTTTTTAGCATCTGACGAGGATTCCAAGGCCCAGAAGGTCCAATACATCTTTGAATTCCCTATGTGCCAAATGGAAGACGAACATTCGGAAGACTGGTGAATAAATAAGGAATCTAAGTTCAGGAACAATACAACAGGATTGTACTTAGAAGTTGTTGATGTTGGTGATGATTATTATTCCAGTAGAGCCAATACTTATTATTAAACCACCTTCCCAAATTCGTCGCTCACAAATTGCTCCAATATTTCAAATGGCAACTTGGGAAGGGTGCAGTTTGTGGTTCGCATGAGTTCCTGGTAGAAGCGATGACTTTGCTTCATAATAGCCAACTTGCTTCATTCACTCACGAAAGACGTTCGTATGTTTTGCAACCCTTATCTTGTTTTAAACCAGTTCATGGCGACCACCCAAATGTGAATCAAGGACCTGAAGAGTTTCGCGAGTCTTTCCCCAAGATAAGAAGAATGGGTGGAGTGCAAAAGTCACCAAATCCTGTTTTCTACTTTCCTCGAAACCTTCACTGCAATCTTCTTCAAATATTGATTTAAACCGCATTTGCAGACCTCTGCCATGCAAACACTCCGATCGAATGTGACTGTTAAGAGCAATAATATTTTAAGACACGTCCTAATTGTGGATTTGAGTTAACTTTTCTTCGTTTTGAAGAAAGGCAGATAGTTTATAAACGTGAAATTGTCGCGTAATCATCTTGTTTCTTACTATATTTGCACAGGAATGTCAATTTTATTTCAGCTTCATTTTTATAATTCGTGCCCTTCCTCTTCTTCTTCTTCTTCCTCGTCGTATTATTATTATTATTATTATTATTATTATTATTATTATTATTATTATTATTATTATTATTATTATTATTATTAAAACATGCAAAATCGTAAATAATGTAATAAAATTTCGTAATTTTTCATTAGTTTTGAGAAATGCCTTTAGAAGGATGTCCAATAAAAGTATGAAAACAATGGGTGTATTTTAATTACTCATTTTCTTGATTATTATACTTGGAGCTCACGCACTTTTCTGAGCTGACCCACTTACTTAACGAGCGTGTTTGCTTAATTGTTCACTTCTCTGGGTCCTCACAATGAGTAATCCATTTTGCCCCGTTCACTTGAAATTGTGTGGCTTTAATTTCCATTTTCTTGTATGTTAGTTGTTCAATGTTTATTAAATGTTCCTGAACCGGAGCATTTCTCCCGGTCTAAACAGCCTCTCTGTTCCTGTGGCCGGCGTCTGGAACATTCGCGAGAGGAGTTGGATTCGTGTGCTCGGCGGAGAATAATCCTCGGTGGCGGAAAAGAATGGAGGCCGCGGCCGTAGAGTAGAGCCTGGGGCCACGCTGCGTCGTTGTCGTAACTGTACCTCGTTCTGGAGGCTTGTTCGCCGCTGCGTTGCGCAGCCGGCCAGGACGAGAGCCTCCGCCTTCCCCCGCTGCGCTTCGCAGCGCTCGCGTCGCCGGCTGGCGTTTGTCTCGGCTGCGCGCGCAGCTTTTCATTCGGGCTGTCAAAAACGGTTCCTTCGAAAGGCATCGTTTGCTCACGAAATGGTTCTATTGTTTACTCGTATTCGTTCAAATGCAGCGCACTCCTTTTAACTGTGAGTCGTAAGGAAAGTAGAGTCATTTCGAGTGAATCGAAAAACAAATGAACTAAATTTCCCGAAATTGTAAGAAAAAGTATAATGATATGTTCTCAGAAAAGCAATAAATCAGATATCCGTTTAGAAGTGTGTGCATTTTTCTGAGAAGCTTAGAACAAGTGGTATTTAGAGTGTTTATTTAAGGAATAAATATATTTCTATAAACAATTATTGTTGTGACTCATTTATCTAGAAGGTACCATTGGGATGCAAACTTTCATCACAAAACTTATTAATTTGTTTTCACACGTTATCCAAGTTACTTTCACAAATTATTGAAATTCAATTATAATTTTTTACACTGATGATGTACATGATGCCCTACATGAAAATCTTACACATTTAAAACAAACGAAATTAGGAAATATAAGTGATGTTATTGTCTTTATACGTCCGTAATGTTCTTAGTGGTATTATACTCTTGGCGACGACATTCTTCCTCTTGGCGAATGCACCTCAACACTAACTCCTGTCGGGTCATGCTCAACTGTCGGGTTATGTTCTTATGACTGCAATTCAGCCAGGCATTCCAACATACACCATTGTGGTGGCGTCGTGCTAGTGAAATTAAGACCCAGGCAAAAGCTCTATTTACAATCTGTTTATTTACAAGATTTTTACGACTATGTATAGCTCTGGGGTTATGTTTGCTCTCTACCTTCGTTATTCCACGCACCGTGCTCCCCTTCCCCTGGCTAGTGCATCCTCCATCCAGTCGCTGTACCGCGCCGGTACCCAGACACTCAGTGCAACGCACTCGGCCTGTCACAAGGATTACACGTCCGCCTTTCGGGCTAGCAGTTGCGACCGCACGCAGGGCAATCCTAAGTGAAGTCCTTCTGGCATCTCCGCTCGCTCACATTTGGTGATCACGTGATTGCCCACAGCCTCCCTGAGGGTGAGGATGGCCGCTCGGCCAACACATGTACGGTACATGTACATGTACATCGTACGTCCTCATGTCGTGGGGGGGGGTCACTACTTCCCTTCAACTGACCCTGCTTTTGCGCCGCCCTTTGTGCCCCTGTGGCCGCCAGCATTCCAACGCCCGCTAGCACGTTCGGAAGCCTGGCTGTCAAGTGATGACGTTACACTACCTTCACAACGACACTTTTTGACGCGTCACAGTTCCGTCTTGAAAACAAATGTTGCCCTCTTATTCCCGCTCGTTCAGTAACAGTTCGTGTCCCTGTACTGGATTTTTAATTTATTTCATTTAACATCTATAAAATACTGACCTCGAATTAGCGAACTGAAGTCATTAAAATTGAATTGAAATGTTTTGATAATACGAATGAAGGGAACGAATTTTTCGTGGAATAATCGAACACCATTTATAGTGCGTAATATAACTTGAATAACTCATTCATTAATCTTATAGTAGTCAGAATAGCACCAATGGAATGGACATTTAAAATGAAAGCATTTGTCTTATAATTGCATACTATTATTTCAATGGCAATTGTTCTGTTTTGTTGCAGGTACGTTTGAGGCAATGATGACACATCTTCCGGCACTGAGAATGAAGCACTGTGGAGTCAGATGAGTAAATAATAAGGGACTTGCATTTCGTAATGTCCAAGGACATCAAATAATGATATCACATGAAGCTTTTGTTCGGTTTGTGCACAAGGAAGGAGGAATTGCTAATGTTTGCATGTGCTTTTAACTATGTGTGTGCAAGAGAAGTTAACTACTTTGGAGATGTTGAGTCGAACATGTGCTTCCCCGATAAATATATTATTATTATTATTATTATTATTATTATTATTATTATTATTATTATTATTATTATTATTATTATTATTATTACTACTACTACTATTACTTTTATTATTATTATAAGATAAGAGGAAAATAATATCTTAACGTTTAAAGCCATGTTCTCATATAAAAACCAAAGGCCTCCCGAACTTCCTCGAAGGTGCTTCGTCGCTTCTGGAATTTATAAGTGCTGATAAATCAGCTCTCTTCAGGAATCGCAATTCGAATGTTCGTTAATACTGAGCGAACGTTGCAATTGCTGATAGGCCGCAGTGCTGCGAACTTCGCGACCGGATATGGCGGCCTTCGCACCGACCCACATATTTCATAGGAGTAGACAAAGTTAGTAATTCACATAAAGCCTCCAAGGTAAATTATATATATATATAGAAGGCACGGAAAATCTATTTTACCAAGGCCCGAAGGCGTAGCAGTACGTGTATTTTTACATTCTAAGCTAAAAAAAAACCTGTGCTGCTGGAGGGTTTTAGAGTAGGAGGAGATTAGGAATAGACAGTTATAGTGGTTAGGAATAGACAGTTAGGGTGGTTAGGAATATACAGTTAGAGTGGTTAGGAATAGAAAGTTAGTGCAGTTGGAGGTGCGACAACATACAATACAATGCATTGTCTTGATAAAAGGATTTTTTTTCCTTTTCAGATGAATTTTTCCCTGATTTGTTCGCTTAGCCGGTTCAATAATGAAGCTTAATATTCTCCTATGATCGCTTTTCTTTTTTCACGTAAACTACGTACATGTTTCCGCGAGCATCCCAAAAGACCGTGGCCATAACCTTGCCGGCCGATTTCACTATCTTCGCCTTCTTCGGAGCCCGTTCGCCTTCAAAAATCCACTGTTTTGATTGTTCTTTTGTCACTGGAGTGTAGTGACGTATCCATTATTCATCAACAGTGACGTATCGACTTAGAAAATCCTCAGGATTGCGACGGGAAGAGGAAAATCCTCAGGAGCGCCCAAACAGTCTCAGAATCGACCACACGATTGCGTTTATTCCCCACTGTCACCAAACGCGGCACTCATCTTGCCGAGATATTTTTCACACCTAATTTTGCGTGCAAAATTGAAGCGACTGTGCCTTGCAATATGCCTGTGATCGCAACTATTTCCCGCTCTTTGATTCGTCGATCATATCCACAAAACCTTATCCTGGATTTTGTCAACCATTTCGGGGGCTGACACTTCCATGGAATGATCTTCATCTTTTGTAGATGTCCGATCACGTTTAAACTCATTCGCCCAATTTTAAACAATTGCAAACGCAGAAGTAGATGCGCCATGAATTTCAACGAAATCTGATTTCATTTCTTTAGGCGTTAACCCTTTCAAATACAAGTGTTTTATCGTTGCTCAAAACTCACGTTTATCAATTTCTATTACCAAATTAAAGTTGTTTACTTCAATCATCAACAATAGTGAAACTATCTGAAGGATGCAGCTGAAACTCAAACAGATGACTATTTAGGAGTGCTGTTTACTGGTAAATATCCATTTTGGATTCTACGGGCACCATATCTTGGATTTTCTAAGAACTTATTGAACGACCTTAGTAGTAGAATGTAGGCAATCCTCATAGCAGCGAAATATAAAAAGTGTGCTTGATGGCAAGTTCTTGCAGAATATCCTAAATGAATATCACTTGTATATATCAAATAATTTAGCCTTGTTTTATCTAGTTTCTTGATATTGGCAGCCTTGTTCTCTTCAGTCTGGAGAACTCCCAACGTTATAGAAGCCCACCGCAAACAATACATGCAGCTTATTCCATAAGAAGCGTCCCCTTTCATTGTATGGTTACTATTCCTTCCCAGATATTTAAATGACTAAATTCAGATCCAAATGATTAAATATTGTGTAATAAATAAGATCGCATTGCATGTTAATTGCGTAATTTGTAATATATTGTAGACACACTGAAACCTAATGATTACTTACATCACATCTGTCCAGTTTTATAGCGATTTAGGAAACTTGCTGTGCATTATATATTAAAACACATTGCATCAAGTAAAAAAATCATAATAACATCAATGGTGGTCAATAAAAATATAGACCATCATTTCAGAGATAGAAATTCGTCTATCTGAAAAATTCGAGCAAATTGAAAAATTGAAAAATGACCTCTCTAGTTCAGTTCTTATATGATGAACTTATATATTCTGCAGCTACTGAGGTTTTTCTGCTCTTATTTAGTTGAACAGTGAAAATGGAATCATAAGAAAATAGTATACACCCATTGCGAGGAAAAGTGTTAACTAATTTTCGAAAATTCAGTACAATTAGTTTAATAAATGTATATATTCTCTGGGCATGAGTTAATAATTTTTTGAAAATTCAGTATCTTTGTTAGAATTACTGACTCAGATTTCTCCGTGCGAATATTAGTGATAACTAAAGATTGGATTTTGATGGCATACATTTTTGCCAAAAATGATTAATAAAATGCTATTAAAATGTTTTTACAATGCACTGAAATGGTTTTACAGTGCCCCAAAAACAGAAAAAATCACGTAAAAAATATTATCCAAACCACTTCAGATGAAGAACTGGAGCTAGATGCGTTACTGATGTATTCCAGGATTCTCTTCGTTCAAGTGCACTCATATGGCAAACTTTTGGTTTGGACTGTTTTTTACCAGGAAATCTCTACTTATCCCGAAATCGGGTGAACCGGTACTAGAGCTGATAGGCGTCACAGGAACCTTGGATTACATCCAATGACTGACATTACAATTTCTGAGCGAAGGTTATATTTGAAGACGAAGACATTACAATTCCTGAGCGTAAATATTTATTTGCGGAAAATACCATTATATTGATATTAAAGTCGATAAAATCAGCGAAAATGCATTAAAAATGACGGGAAAAGATAAAAAAGACTTATTAGTCGAAAAAGTGCAAAAAGAGAGGCAAATAAAAGTGGGCCATTTCCTTTTGTCATAAGAAAATTAATTTTTTTACTAAACGGCATTGTTCTACAGTGAAAAGAAAAAAATACATTTCATTAAAATCCCCTACCTAGTATTCACCTTCAACTACCTTCCTGGCACCTACTCAAGAAAATACAAAATAGTTTGATTAATAGAGTTATAACTTATAACATTTTATAAACCGAATAAAATACCTGAAATAAATAACTTATTTTCATATTTTGTTTGCAATACCTTTTATCAATAATTATAATAGTTTTAAGAACTTAACGAATACAGAAACTATTTTTTTAATATTGTAACTAAAACTAAAGAATATTTTAGTGTCTGTTTTCATTAAGGTCAGAAATCTATTACCACTAAACAAGATAAGAGACAATAGTATATTCCGTTTATCAATAATAAAATTTATTGATCGTAAATTTATCAATCATAAAAACCAATTCTATTTAAAGTTTTATTTATTTAGAAGAGTGTGCATAGTGTGCGAAGAGCTTTGAGGAGCGCTTCCTGGCGTCCGCCGCCAGGCAGGTGCTCTGAGCACGGGCGGCGGTGCGAAACGCCATGTGTGTGTATGGGTGGGGAGGGGGCTGGGGGGCGAGGGGGACGCCCCGGGGGGTTCAGCGCTCGCGCTTTCCGCTCCGCCATGCGCCGCGGCGCTCGCTTCCTTCCGGTGCCCCCCCCCCCCCCCCCCCCCCGGCGCCGCTTCGCTCCACACCGGAGCAAGGCCCCCACTCACTCCCCCACCCCCCACCCGGGGCCGCTTATGAATGGAGCAAGCATATCTGGACTGCGCCTCTCCTCATGCTCTTTTGTTTAATATTTCTGTACACTTTTAACGTAACCGAACATCGATTACTCGAATTCTTTGATACATATTTTTCATTTCCCTTCTCCATCCCCATCAACGCTTTAGAAATTCCCATACAAACATGATTTATTTTCACCTTACACTCAAATATTATGAAATACACCTCTCAGTAGTAGGAAAAATGCTGCTTATAGGCCGTGCATTGACATATGGTGCTCATTTGTTTGCACTGAAGTCTGCAAATGCCGGAAATGCAGGTGTACTTCGCGGGCGCGTTTCGCTTCTTATGATATTCGAGTTGGTTCCTTCGGATTTGTAATGCAAGGTCAGAACATCGGCCACCATCGCCTCCGCGTTGTCATCCCGCCTCGTCATCGACCCCTTCGACCCATCCCGCCTCGTCATCGACTGTTTCGTCCAATCCCGCCTCGTCACTACCCCGCCTTCTCACCGCCCCGCCTCGTCACCGTCCTTCCTTCAACTCCTACCCTTCCCGACCCTTCCCCGCCCTAGCCCATGGCCCCGGCCCCACCCATTCCTCGCCTCATTTCACCCTCTACTCCGCCCCGCCTCCTCACTTTGTGCAAGGCACGGCCCCCAACAGGCTGTCGGGCGGGGCAGGTGGCGCGGGTGCGCAGATGGGCAGGGAGCCTCCGCTGCGCCTCCGGTGGCCAACGCCAAAGGGAGAGCCCCCTCACACTCATTTGCGTAGGCACCGTTGCTGCGGACTTCGTTCCGCGTTCACGCAGCACGTTGCATACGGTACCGCTCAAGGATGAGATATAGGACAACTTCATAGTTGCCTCGCCTCTCGAGAAATATAAGATATTTATGAACTTCTGTAGTTTCCGTCTTTCATATTATTTCTTCTATTTCCACATTCCTGGAATGCTGATTAAAAAAAAGACAGGGAACTTACGCACCTATATATGGCATTATAACATAAGATCTGAATTATAACTAGTTGATATTTGGGGATGGTTTCACTTTGTTTTTTATGACCTGTCAATCAAAAGATGAAAATATGCACACCGTATACTGTTTTAGAACATACCACTCTGCCGCAGAACAATTCCTGCTACAGCCGTTTGTGTTTAATTCCCTCGATTGAATTGAATACACAAGTCAGTCGCACACCTTACTATATACAAGAGTCAAGTAAGCTTTGCGAATGTATGTATGCATGTATGTGTTATGTATTGAGCATTTTGGGTCGATGGTCCGACTTTGCCGGCTAGCTTCCGGTGTTTACAATGCTGGGTTTTAATTCTCTCGCTTGGGGGGGGGGGAGAAACGAAGGCATGTGGCGAACATGACGTATTCCCTTAACCCTAACCAGCAAATTCCACCTGTCTGAGCTTTTCTTCGTCACGCTGCTTAACAAACTGAGAAGATTTAAAGGAAAGATACAACTCTATTTTTGCCCCGACAGGAAATCAGTCCCGGGAATGCACCATGAGAAGCTAGTTCGCTGTCCACGAGCCACTCTGGCGCTGTTTTGTGAATGTCTCTGCATAATATATATTATTTTGAGCATGTCCAGAGTTTTCCGCGGCTTTCTGCCTCTAACGACAACGACGGGCCCAGTATCCGACGGCGGCCTTGGACATGACGGGGCAACAACCTTTCCGGTTTGGTTATGTATAGGGGGCGGATTTTGATGACCTAAAACATCGCCAAAAATGATCAATACAATGCTTTAAAAATTCCCTAAATCCAAAGAAAAATGCCGTAAAAACTCTTATCAAAACCAGTTCGCATGAACAACTAAAGCTGTTGGATACGTTACTGATGTAATCGAGGCTTCTTCCATTTCGTTTGAGTGAACTCAGCTTGCAAATTTTGGTTTGGACTGTTCTTTACCAGGATGTCTCTATATTTAGTTAACCCGAAATCGGCGACCCGACAATGGCGCTGATATACGTCACAAAAATTATATACTCACAACAGCTGACAAAACAATTTCTGAGCGAAAAAATCGAATAGGCTACTGAGTAATTCTGTGAAGAACATTGTTGCATCTCGTAAATATTATTACAAGCAAATACCATCAAAAACGACATTAAAATCGACGAAATCGCCAAAAAAACATTAAAAATGACGGGGAATGGTAAAAAGTGACTTATTAGCTGAAATCGACAAAAAATACAAAATAATGACCTATAAAAATGGGTCCTTTCCTTTTGTCATAATATAAAATGCATTTCTATACTAATCGGCATTGTTCTAAAGAGAAAAGGAAAAAAAATGACATTTCATTAAAATCCGCCCTCTAGTTATGTGTGTTCCCTGGTGACACGAAGCCAGTGTCGGCGGCGATTTAACTCCGAGTGCGCTGGTTGGTGGCTTTGGCGAGTTCCTCTTAGAGGGCGCTGGAACCGGAGATTCCACGGCCCAGCGCGCGGCGGGGAGTCACAAGTGGTCGGTGAGCACCGTTAGCGGGGAGAGGGCATCTCAACTCATCTCAGCACACCGCACCGCACCGCAGCGCCGTCCGCGGAGAACGGAACTCCGGCTACGCTTGGCTCGGAACAGCAGCAACCTAGTGACAGCCCGTACTCCCCCTCCATGTGACAAGCTTAGAAAGGGCAAAAAAACATCGATGTTTTTAAAACATCGATGTTTTCCACCAGAAACATCTGTATTTTGCTTTCGATGTTTTCTTCACATCGATATTTTGTTGCAAAAACATCAATTTAAAAAAATTGTAATCGTTTAATGTTTTTTAATAAAGGGGTTTAAGCACGTTGTAGAATAGCAGCAACCCACAGTAGTATCGTTGTTTTGCGTCATCCTCTTTGCTGCATGCATGCTATCACGCTGCACATTTCACCTGTGCAATCTGAGAAAGGTTGGGAACTGCTATAGAACAATTATTGCGTATTTTGTTTAAAGCCGCTCTTGTAATCCTTTTGTATGATTATGGTCCGATTAAATAAGTTGGTAATTGACAGTTGTGCTTCTGAAGCTGTTGCTTCTTAGAATGTGAGTATATGATTTGGTTACTTTTATAAGTATTTATTTCAACTTTTTATTTGCGTTTCCTGGGAAAACATGTTCAATTCAACCTGTGAACGTCGCTCCTTCCACTCGCAACTGTCAATCACCAACTTCTTTTTAATCGGACTGTACACTGAGATTTCTGGCGGGCGAGGTTCGAAGTTGGGTGCAATGGCGATGGAAAGGGGCTTTGGCGCCAACGCCCCCTGCAACAGGGCGAGAGAGAAGGCAGTGGCTTATCGGCGCCCAACAGCGCGCGCAGCCCCGTGCAGAGCTGCCAACCGTGCTCCGTTACCCGCGCGGAGACAGATTAAGCGCGTGCGCAGACCGCGCCCGCCACGCCCACTCCCCCCCTCCCCCCACGGCCTCCTTCACACCGGCGGCGCCTCCGACCGCCACAACAATACCTTGCTTTGCCGCGCGCTTCAAAAGTTGTGCAGATACAACCGAAGATAATATTTTGTAAAGATACTTTTTAAAGAGTGCTTTCAGCCGGCGGCAGAAGCTTGCAGCTTAGAATAAATTATTTCTTGTGTAGAGAGTCCATTGCTTCATGAGGGGTTCAATACGGGATTCTTGTCCCACATTGTACCCCTTGTGAAGCAATCGACTCCATACTCTATTAACAAGAAATGATGTATTCTAAACATTATTGTTTGTCCATATGTTCATGATCACATCTTACTGTTGGTTCCACGGTGTGCAACACGCTCTTACAAGCCTCTGTGTAACTTCACTTCTACCGATAAGTTTATTGTGAACTCTCCTCAATATAAAATGATAGATAATGTTAATAATTTCCCAGTCAGTTGCACTGATGGAATTGATTTATTTGCAGACTTTATTTCCTCAATTTGTCATTCTATGAAGAAATATGTAGCCACCATTACAAACTAGTTGTTTTTTGTATTTGTAAACCTGTAATTGGATGTATACCTGCTGGCTTGATCTATTATAAATACATAAACTATACTCTGCCGTCGCCTGCTGAACACCACCCGCAGATATTTTCGAAACCTACTTTTGAATGATCTGCACGGAAGCAGAATATTTAGGTTAAGAAAAGATTTACACCCCCTTGAGGAGTGTGGATGCCGAAAAGACATGCGGGGAAAAACAACACCAATGAAGGAAAGAAACGTATACATGTATCTGATATTAGGATGTTGCTAAATGCGCGTAGCAGACTGTATGTGTCCGAACTACCCCGAGGAGATAGTTTATGGAGGTGAATACTGAAATTACGAAGTTTCCAGGCCACATCACATTTCAGTCCATCAGAGATTGTTACAGGGATGACAAAAGGTTGCAATATGCGGCAAGAAATGCTGTATGTTGCAGCCCTCTGTCAACTCTGTGTCTATCCAGGTTCAACTCCGGGAGCGCTTAACGTGTCCACTGCGACATTTCGGAAAAGACTTCCCTTCCGTTAACAGATGCCCCTACGTTATCTGATCCGAGAGTGAAAAGCAGTGCATACAATTTAATACCGATCGTTTCGTATATTGTCACTCATTACACATGTGCGGGGCTACACTTTGTAGTCTCCAAAATTTGTTTCTGTTACACCATTGATGACCGATACTGCCCGTCCTAGCAACCCTCTGTCCTGGGATAATCATACGCCCTTGTGATCGGGAGCGGTAGCTCAGTACAGTAACTGATGTCACTGCAGCGCATCTGACCGGGAGGCCCTAGGTTCGAGTCCTGACGACGGGAGGATTTTCGACACTCGCTTTTCAGCTAGGTCGAATTCAGCTGCTGTCTGGAGGAGAATTCTAGCGGCCGGCTGCTCTGATCGGTAGTTTTCCGAGGTTTCTCCGATCAACACCAGGCGAATGCCAGAGCAGTACCCTACCAAACGGGCCACGGACCGCGCGCGATCTTTCCTTCCTCTTCCTTATCCTATCCTCTCCCCTTATACACACACTTACACCAACATGCACTACACTACCACATATTCCGGGAGACCGGTCGGGAGCTTAGACCTTGTCCCGGCTGGGGCTGTGCCCGCTGGTGGGAGAGTCCTGGTGAGGGGGAAACCCCACTAGCCGACGGTAGGTCAGCGCCGAATCTCGCCATCCAGCGGGAGAAGATTATCGCCATCACACGAGAAAAACATGCACTATACTTACGGGACTAATGACCAAAGCCGTTGACGCTCCCGGAAACACGAAAAAGTCAATCAATCATATGCCCTTGTCCGTTTCATTTGTGTTGCTGCAGCTGGACGAAGGCTTGCCTGGGTCGCAGTCGGTTTCTTTGTTTTTCTCTCAGGCCTCCATGTTGCTGGGGAAGTGGTTTTGTTTCTTGGCCTGTTACAACTGTCGAAAATTAAGCGTTGCAGGACCCTTCCGTCGTGGTTCTTTCCCTCTCGCGGGCATGGGGATCCCTGCACGCCTGCAGGGGAGGGTGGGCAGAAATCATGACCACCCATAACCATGTAATAAAAGTAGCTTCACTCTGCGAACACTTTATTGAGCTCCCCTGTTGTTGGTTGTGGTAAACGTATAGCCGGTGATATGGGTGGCTATTTTGTTAGCAATACCACCAAATCAAATGAACTAATATGTGCATAACCTGCGGTTACGCTTCAAGCAGTTCCTGTCAAAGCTGTGCCTTCTTAGAATAACCTCTCTATATCTGTAGACGTCTGTTATTTATTTACAAGGTATAAAAACAGTCTGTGTGGGGAAGAAACAGTTCCGTTATCCCTTTTCAATTTTCAGAATCTCATTCATCTCTGCCTTGTACGTCTCGTTAATTCCAGTATTCTACTCGTACATCTCGAACTTTCAAATTCAAGATGCTGAGATTTCAATGGTTCACATTCTCAATGTAAGAATTCCACACGAACAAGGTTTTTCGTCCGGATAGTTGCGAGGAGACCGCCATTCGACCACGTTCCGAACCCTCATAGTCGACCATTTGAAGTCCCCCGGCGTCGATCTGAGAGGCGTTTCCAGCAGGCACGGTCCATAGGCATTCCTTGTAGCGCCTGGATGCCTCTTTTACTTTCTCTGCCTGATGTCGGTTTCAGTTAATTATATCAGAATTGTCTACCGGTAGAACGTGAAATGAAGGTTGGACGGGAAATGACTGGAGGAATTTAATTTTGCCGGGTATCTGCCTCAAGGTTTTCGTTGACAGGCAGCCAGGTGGCATGGCGATCTGAGGGGGGTTCGGCCTGTCGACGACCTTGCACCTCGAGAGTTGGGCTTCACTAACTTGGATATTGGGCCAAATACTCCGGAGCAATTATACATATAATTGTTTGATTGATTTGTGATTCTGAGTGCATTAACTGCTCATTTCATTGTACCCATAAGTGTAGTGTATTTCATCGCGGAAGGTGGCGGTGATCTTTCCTCGCTGGATGGCAATCGACCCGTCGGCTTGCGGGAATTTTTCCCCAATCAGGTATCTCCCACCAGCAGGGCACCACCTCATCCGGGACAGGCTTGAGGCACCCTTACACCTGTCTCCCAACATGCGTGGTTCATGCAAGTGTAGGTGTGTGTATGGAAGGAGTGAGGAGGATAAGGAAGGGGGAGGCTGAATTCGACCTCGCAATATAGGTTATGTCGAAAATCCGCCACCGTCGGCACTCGAAGCCTAAGCCGTTCCGGTCAGAGGCTGCACAGTGACATTGATGCCCTGAGCCACCTAAGCTTGGGCGACTCTGCAAATAAATAATACGGTTGTAATGCACATGGAGAATCGGAGAGATGTGAAATTTCCTGAATAGCTTCGTTGCCGGAGTAGTGATGTCAAATTTTACCGAAACATTGATATATCGATGTTTCGATACATCGCTAAAGGGTTTTCGATGTCGATGTAAACATCGACGAAAAAATATCGATGTTTAAAACCTATATTTCATTGTTTGGTTACCAACATGTTAGTAGTATGTTATAAAAATTATTATCGAAAGTAAAGAATAAAATTAACAATAAAGAACATCGTGTTTCGCTACTTAACCGTTTACTCACTTCCATTCATAAACCATCGAAGAAAAAACAACTAAAATTCTCTGAGATTGTCCAGGCGAAAAATACAGCGTGATAGATAATGATGCAAAACAACGATAATGCTGTGGATTGCTGCTACTCTATAAAGTACTTAAACCCCTTTATTTAAAAAAAAATTAAAAAATTAAAAAATCGATGTTTTTGCAACAAAATAACGATGTGAAGAAAACATCGAAACCAAAATGTTGATGTTAATATATCGAAGTTTTTGGTGTAAAACATCGATGTCTTAAAAACATCGATTTTTTAGCCAACCCTCTGCCGGAGGCGCAGATTGCGCGCGTGTGGGTGTCGCACCGGCGCTAGTGCGCAGCTGCGGCTCTGCTCAGGCGCTGACGCAAGGCCCCGGTTCGACGCCCGAAGTGCGACCCACATGCGCCTCTTCCGCGGCTACACACACACGCGCGCGCGCGGCAGCTGCAGCAGTCCTTGGGCAAGGAAAGGAAGACAAGGAGAGGGAAAATAGCATTAGAACAACTGCTGAACAGTGCTCACTAGAACCGCTTGCTCAATTCATTCAATCCATGACAGTTGCGAAAGTTGCTGAAGGAGCGAAAAACTCCTCTGCCTGTTTAAATGTTTTAAGATTAGTAGAACAGGCATCTAAAGTCAATGCAGTTTAGGATCCCTTGGTAGGATGTTAGAGGAGTGACGTATACGCTTCACTACTGCAATGTAGGCAACATGTTCGGCAGGAAGTTGGTGGCTTATCCCAAAAAAGAGGAGGATCAAATGAAGGTTATTTGATATGAGCCCCATAACTGTAATCTTCACGTAGCGTATTTCGCAATAAATATTCAAGTTTGTTCCTATGTATTTTCAGAACGGATGAGCACGCTCCTTTGTCATTGTAAATCTCTGTAAAGAAAAATGGGGAATCATTCCGTGCGGGCTACTGGTAGGGGACCCCCCCCCCCCCCGATGAATATCTGGGCAATCTTTGATCGAGGGTCCTCTTACGAAGGATTTTCTGCTGTTCAAATAAGATAAGCTGACTGGTGCTGCTTTCTAAGTAACCACAGCCTTCTAACTATACTTGAGTTTTTCTAACGAGGCATCTGAGAGTAGCATCTCCAAGATAGAATATGGCCCGGATTTTCGCGTTTTTCTCGATCGTACCACTAGAGTCGCTTGATCTGCAGCACTGCTTGATACGGTCATGCGACATGCGATCATGCGACACCTGACGCAAGACGCAAAAAGTCGTGCCATATTCCATCTTGGAGATGCTACCCTCAGATGATACCTTCAGATGCCACGTTAGGAAAACCCACGTGTTTCCGCCTTATTTTCCTCGTTCGCGCATGTGCGTGAGCTGACCTCTGCCTCGCCCTACGAGATCGTCGTATCGCGTCGCGTCGGGTCACAACGAGTGACCTTTCAGCTCGCTCTCCAACACTCGTCCGAATTGTAATTTGTTTTTCAACTTCTCTCGTTAATTGTAGATTTTCTTAACATATCTCGTTTAAAGTAATAAAGAATAAAGTTTGAAGTTTAAAGTAATGAAGTTTAAGTTTAAAGTAATGAAGTTTAAGTTTTTAAGTTTAAAGTAATGAAGTTTAAGTTTAAAGTAATGAAGTTTAAGTTTAAAGTAATGAAGTTTAAGTTTAAAGTAATGAAGTTTAAGTTTAAAGTAATGAAGTTTAAGTTTAAAGTAATGAAGTTTAAGAATAAAGTAATGAAGTTTAAGAATAAAGTAATGAAGTTTAAGAATAAAGTAATGAAGTTTAAGAATAAAGTAATGAAGTTTAAGAATAAAGTAATGAAGTTTAAGAATAAAGTAATGAAGTTTAAGAATAAAGTAATGAAGTTTAAGAATAAAGTAATGAAGTTTAAAGTAATGAAGTTTAAGTTTAAAGTAATGAAGTTTAAGTTTAAAGTAATGAAGTTTAAGTTTAAAGTAATGAAGTTTAAGTTTAAAGTAATGAAGTTTAAGTTTAAAGTAATGAAGTTTAAGTTTAAAGTAATGAAGTTTAAGAATAAAGTAATGAAGTTTAAGAATAAAGTAATGAAGTTTAAGAATAAAGTAATGAAGTTTAAGAATAAAGTAATGAAGTTTAAGAATAAAGTAATGAAGTTTAAGAATAAAGTAATGAAGTTTAAGAATAAAGTAATGAAGTTTAAAGTAATGAAGAATCAATTTTAACATTGAGGTGTGTTGTGTGTAGTGCTCGTGCGCTGCGACCGCGTTGGCCCTGGCTGGGCGTCCAGCGAGCGCAGCGTTCAACTCTCCTCCTTCCTTTGCAGCGGCTCAGGACTTCCGCATTGCGGAGGCAGCGACTTCACGAAGCGCAAGGCTGCGCAATTGCTTAACAGCTGCTTTACATCAGCTCTCAGACATCGGTTGAGCGAAAGTAACGCACGAACCTTACACGAATCTGCTTTGATTGATTTATTGGTGATTCCGGGCGCGTCAACTATTAAGATCATTAGTTCCATTAGTGTAGTGCATGTTTGTATCGCAGATAGTGACGGTGATCTTCCCCCGCTTGTTGGCGATATTCGACAGCGGCTTACCGATTGGCTTGTGGGGATTTACCCCAACCAGGTATATCCCACCAGTCGGACATCGCCCGAACCGGGACAAGCTCTAAGCTCCCGACTGCTCTCCCGACATGTGTGGTAGTGTAGTGCATACGTGTTAGTGTGTGTACGTAAGGTGTGAGGGTAAGACAAGGAAGAGGAATAAACCTCGCGCGCGATCCGTGGCCCGTTTGTTAGGGTACTGCTCCGGCATTCACCGTGTGTGGATCGGAGAAACCACGGAAAACTTCGTTCAGAGCAGCCGGCCACAAGAATTCTCCTCTAGAAAGCGGTTGAATTCGACCTAGCTTTTTGGCTAGCGTCGAAAATTCTGACATCGTCCTCGCACCCCCCGGTCAGAGGCACTGTAGTAACATCAATTTTTGTCGTGAGCCGCCTACACCGGCGTATCCGAACCATATTCGACATACCTAAAGATCAGCCACTGAAAAATCAATGGTAAACTCTAACTTGACAATTTCAAGAATACTGTTTACTATATCGAATTTCGTATGTGCAATATGAAAATTTACAGTAAATACATAGCGGATTTAACCCTCCAGTTCAGACGCCTCGAACTGTTGAATCTACTAATTGATTTCCCTGTAAACATCAGCCAGAAAGCGGACCTGAGATTTGAGATGTATCTTTCGTTTCAATCTTCTACCGCACCGATTCCTCGAGGAAAGGGTCCTCAATAAGAATCACCGAAGATGGATATCGGCGAAGAATAAGACAGTTCACACATCATGTCAATTTTCAAATCATAACAACCGTATATCTACACCAATTAGATTCAAAACTCTTAATTTCACATTTATTTCAGATAACCCCATTTCGACTGTGCTCTGAAGGATCCGAGAACCTAGGTATGCAACTGCTGAGCATGTTTAGAAAATTCAAGAAATTGTAACCATATATTGACAACAATATTCCATCACGGAAGAAAATACTCGCTTCAATAAGCACTAGAGAAACGTTATGGTCAGTTACAACATTTTGTAACAATTACACAATAACGAAAAATTGCACCGCAGCGACTCAGAAGCCTCAAAGATTCCGATTGATTATTGAAAACCTAGATATTTATTAAACTATTGACCTACGAAATTATTCTTGAGGCATTTATGCGGAATTCCTTGTGATGCTGATTTTTATAGACAATAACGTAAGCTGGTCGATGGAGCAAACAATTTTTTTAAAGTGTTCGATGAAAGAAAAACGTTGGAAATCTGTGCCCTAGATACAGAGCGTAACTCATTCCTTCGCGCCTCCACCGCCGTCGCCCCGATTCCACCAATTCTTATCCACTGAGCCGGCGAGTTCAAACTGTGTGGTATAGTGTGTTGGGATCCACCTACTGTCGACTCCGGTTATAGTGAATCCTCGGTTATAGTGAACTTAAGTCACTGGTCCTGTTTCACTTACATTACAAATAAGCATAAGAAGATTCGGTTATAGTGATCCTGAACCTCGGCTGTAGCGAACGTAGAAAAGAAGTCCTGGAAATTAATTGGATCTCGCATGTTATTAGGCGAGTAGAAGGGCCTTCGGAAAGTTGGACGGTGTTCCAACAGTGCAAGAGGCATTGAAAGATCTCAATACTGCATTGCGATACCTAGAGACAGAGGACAATGCAGAATCAAGTATGGAGAGAGCACGAATTCGAGAAGGATCTAGAGAAATTACTAATAAAATAGTTCGAAGTAAATGATTGAAAATAATTGATTTTTTAAGGACAAATAAAGATATTTAATTTTCAGTTCGTGTTGTTACTGTATTTTACTGTTTATCTATATTAATAAAATCAGTCGTTTTAAAGAAATTCTATTTAATGTTGACATCGTCGGATATAGTGAACCAAAATTGTTAGTCCCCTGAAGTTCACTATAACCGGAGTCGACTGTACATATCCAAAACAATAATACGCTCAAAACTCTTTATCATGCCTTCAATTAATATCATTTCTTCTCACTACTGAATTCTGCTTGGCGGGCTACCCGGTCAGAGCATATTAACTGGCGGTGGTTGCGCTACTTTCTAGGGACTCTGCTGGGGGGAAGAGCTGGCCGGAAGGAGGGGGCCCGTCCCCAGCGGAAGAGCGCCGTCTGATGCGCCACCCACCGGGCAGCACGCGAGGGAAGCCAACGGAAGCACTGACGCCTCTTCATTTCGCTCCTCGCAGCTCTTGTTTACGTCCGGATGAGGGGTTTGGTTCGGGGCAGAAATGAACTCTTGCACTTCCACGCATTCGTGTTTGTTTCTTTAGAACCCTTTCACCTGCCTCGCGACAACCGAAAGATCACAGCTCTACCTGTGGTCGGTCAGGGAATGCACTAAACCCCAAGGCAGTTGATTGAACCAATTATTTTAAAAATAAAACATTCGGCCAAACCACACAAGTTCATTTATATGATCTTTCTATCTAAATATTTCAGTTGACTTATTGTAATTAGATTATGCATTCTTTGACAATTCTGTAGGCAATGTGGATTAACCAATATGCAGTACTCGGCCATTACGTAGGGCCCCCCTAAAAACAGGGTCCCCGACGACATGAAACGCTTCTTTTAAAACTTTCTTACATAAATTAACGAGTCAGATTCTTTATTTTTGTAACCATGTATTAATTTTTGAGACATTTTGAGCTCATAAATGTCAAATTCAATAACAGCATATAACGAAAACGAGAAATGATTGCATTTTAAATCGCGAAAACTCTGTATTTTTTATTAGTGAAAACAGTCATTTTTCGTTTACACGTTTTCGGGACTTCAAAAATGTAATAAAACAAAATCATGTATATTTTTTTAAAGGTATGTGAATGTATGAATTCAGAATGCGTATCCCAATAACACCTAATTTCTTGAAAGGGATGGTCTTTTCGTCAATAAATACTCAATGCATTCTCGCCTTCAGTATACATTAATTTATATTACTTTTATAATATCTTTGCTTTCCGATTATTCAAAACTTTACAAAATTACTTGAATTCCCCATGTAAGGAAACCGTTGCTAGGTAATCAAATTTTTATTGCTATGGAGAAACATTCCTTCCTCTGGAATCCTTTGATTCCTAGAAAACTCATTTCTGAGAATGCTTTCAATTGAGACGTTTCGTCACAATGAATTTGTCTTTATCCTGAATGAATCATAATTTTCTTTATTGGCACTTAAAATGTCTTATCAAGAGCTCCTTGACATAGAAAGGTGACTTGAGACCATTAAATGCGATGGTGACGCAATGGAGACTTGTCGGTCGGTTGGACGCTATGAATTACCACTTGTTCTCCTTTTGAATGTTTCATAATTCTTCTGAATTTTCAAATTATCCACATTTCTTATTTTCTGTGCATTTTTATAGAGCAAGCACTGTCGGAGCATTTTTCTAAATTAACACTTAACGTAATGTTAAAAAAGCATGTCGACACTGAATGTTTAGAAAATCTAAATATTTAATTTTTAAATTATCGAAAACTCCAGTCAGAAAATAAGAAACGGAGACGAAAACGCTGAACGTATATGATACTTCAAAGGTATATAGGTAAAATAGTATGAATAAAAACGGGCTTTTAATTTTTAATAGTTTTGAAAATGCAAAATGAGGCTCTCATAGTGGACACACGAAATAAAAAAAATCCCTTTTGAATTCAAGATTTTCGGTTTTTGAAAAAATATACATTTTCAAAAAAAATCCTTTTGTTTAGTCGCAGATGTAATGTCGGACATGCAGGCAAAGCAACCAATTCCTTCGTGTTTAATATCTCTTGTGAATGTATTTTTCAGTAAGATCTCGGAATCGAATTTTCAGATTACAGTACCTCTGTTTTGCATACCTCATTGTTTCTTGTTTCTGTGCTGTGGCTTCATCGCGCAGAACTCACCGGTCTGTTACCAGAGGGTCTGAAGGTCCCATTGTTCAGCTCTCAGTTTTGCACTGTAACCTTAATTTCCCTCATGCCCCCTTCGGACTCGAAACCGAATTCGTCAACTCTTTGAACGGGAGTCGCCAGAACGCGTCCACTCTTGGCCTTCCCATCGCCTCCTCCTCGCGCCATTGAAAACATAGTACCGGGAGAGATGTCTCAGTGCATCAACTGATGTTATTGTAATGCCCTGACTGGGGCGTCCTAGGTTCCAGTCCCGACGGCGGCAGGATTTTCGACAGTAGCTTTTCAACTAGGTCGAATTCAGTTGCTATCTGGAGGAGAATTCTAGCGGCGGGCTTCTCTGATCGGCAGCTCTCAGAACAATATCAGGCAAATGTCGGAGTAGTACCGTAATGATCGGGCCATTGACCGCGCGCGATCTTTCCTTCCTCTTTCTTGTCCTATCCTCACCCCTTTCGCACACACTTACACTAACACAGATACCGGAAGATCAGTTGGGAGCTTAGAGCTTGCCCCGACTGAGGCGGTGTCTCGTTGGTGGGAGATACCTGATTGGGGAAAACCCTGCTAGTAGACGGTAGCCAGATCTCGCCAACCAGCGGGGGAAGATCACCGCTACCTCCCGATGAAAAAACATGCACTGCTCTTACAGGACCATTTACCTTAGTAGTTGACGCGCCCGAAATCAGTAACAATCGATCAATCAATTGAAAACCTGGGTAGAGTGCCTTCCCTCCTCAACTGTGAAGTTGGTCAACTGGAAGGGGTCGGGGTCGGGGTCGGGGTCGGGGTCGGGGCAAATCCTGCCTAGTTTTCCCCAACGTTAGGGGTCACTTCCATACTGAATCTGAAACCCAGGGTACCATCTGGACCAAATCAGGGGGCTCACATCCCAACTTTGCTCTCCATATCACAAACCGGGTAACGACGGAGACGAAACTATTCTAAAACTGAGTGAACGCTTCCAATCCGCCACTTGGGATGAGTCGGATTTGGCCCCCTCTCCTTGTGGGGATGCAAATATAGTTGATGCTGTATGAGGGGAGATAGGAAGATTTTAATAAGTGGAATGTAATTTAAATATTTTCTTAGAAGATATTGTTATTCAACTCAAATTTTTATTACGAGAGGTGAAGCCAAAACCCGACGCGATGAGTCAGCGCCCTGCCAGCTACGATACGAGAAAACCTAGTACCTACAAATAACTCAGGGCTGTAGGTGCGCCTCGGGATAGACAGTTCGCGGTGTGTCTTCCGTGCTCAATTTGTCTGAGACTCGATTTGCACACCTTTTGAGCAACGACTTGGCGAACGCGCGCATGCGGACAGCGGCTCTGCCATCTCAAAAGCCGTTGTGCGAATGCGCGCGTTCCCTAGAACTCCCTGAGTTGTTCATCAGAAGGACGCGTGTCAATCGCGTCTTTAGCTCGTTTTACATGGCACTTTTGCATCATTTTTTATCAGTACAGAAAAAGGATCAGAAGGGATGTAATTTGTGCAGAAAAATAACATATGCTTCATTTTTCTGATATACATTTCATCCAGTTTGTCTACCGCGCCCCTGACATCAATTTCCGCAACTATTCTCATGTGCTATACGTGTAGTGCGATTTTTTCCTTTTGTAGTTCACCACCAATTCAGTACATTCGATCGCTCGAGGGCACCACTCATACCTGACTTAAATTGTTTCGACAGATGCGATGTTAAACTGTTTGATCTTCAGCGCTTTCTGCGACTCCAGAGGAAATATTTTCATGACAATTACGACCGTGTAAAACAACCATGACCGTGTAAAACGCTAGATCTCGTTCAAACAGTTTAAATACCAAAATAGCACCGCGGAGAAACTAAAGTTCCTTTTCTATCCATTTTTAGTAAGTAATAATGATGAAAAATGTCGTGTAAAACGGGCTTAAGGAAAAGCTTCTCACGTATCTCAGCCGCCGAACGAGAAACCCAAGTGCGGGGCCTCGTTATGACCATAAAATGCGTTGCTTCAACCGCTGGTAAAGACAGGTCTATTCTTTCCCGGGGGTATTTCTTTCCTCAATGGTTCGTGTCTGAGCTTGAATGTACCCATGTAGCTGTGTGTTCATTGTTTCGTGTGTGGTTCAAGCGTTGATCAGGGGGAGGGGAGAGTGACAAAACAAAAATATATTATTTATTTACTTATATAACGGAATTGCATTGTACTAAATACACTTTTCTATTCCCAATAATAACATTTTAAAACCCAATTTAATTCACATTTTGAACAATAATCAAGTTGCTTACTGGAGCAACAATCATGCAAACAAAACATTACTGCAAAACGTTCTAATAATTATATTTTAATATAATGAGAAGAGTACACGGATTTAGTTGTCTTCATTGCGGCTACTCTAGAAGACATTAAACTCATCTGATATATGTTAACTGAAATAATTACCCGGGATATGCTATAACTGTTATGTTCCGATTGGTCTTCCAACTTGGATCGAAGTGAAATACATTTAAGTGTGAGTGTGTGTGCATGTGTGCGTGTTCATGTGTGAATATGCGTGTTCATGTGTGTGTGTGCGTGTGTGTGTCTGAGGAGAGGTTATGACAAGGAAGGGAAAGAGGAAAAGATCGCGCGTGGTCCGTGATCTGTTTGTTAGCATATTGTTCCAGCATTCGCCTAACAAAATAATCGGAGAGACCTGGGAAAAGTTCTGATTAGAGCAGACGGCCACTATAATTCGACCTAGCAGTCATAGTTAATGAGGAAGATCCGCCACTGACGGGTCTGGAACCTTAGGACCGTCCGGTCAGAGACGGTGCAGTGGCAACAGTCTATGGACTGCTATAACTCTTAAGTAGTTGCATGAAGACTATAAGCGTCCCCAGACCATTTGCGATGATTGCCAAATAGAATAGTATTGTCCTTCTCAAATGCAATTTACAGTATCTTTCATCAGCTTGTTTACCTTCCCTCCAAGAAAAGATAATCTGTTGTACGCATTGCTGTGTTTAAAATATAATGCTTTTATTTGTGAACTCCTGCAATATCCATGCGCGCCCTTATTCGCCCGTGATATTACATCAAATTGAATTATTTGCGACGCTTGTGAACAATAAGACATTAGTGACTACAATATTAATAAAATTAGTATTACTGTTTATTCTTTTTCATACACAAATAAAAAATAACGTAGAAGTGTAATAGTTACCATAAGCAAGTTAATGCATTCGTATGATTGCCCCTTAGATTATATTGCACTTGGAACAATAAATTTAAAATTTAAAATATATATTCAAGAAAATTGAAAATCACGTACAAGAAGTTGCAAAACGACAGTAATTGTTGGTAGTATTAGAAAGAAAGGAGAGAGGATTCCAGGCATTCCCATGCGACTACTAATCGCCCGGAACGGTTCGCGACTTCCAAAGGGTTAATAACCGTTTCCCGTCAAAACATTTCGGTCTTGTCCTTTTGGGATTTCCCGCCGCCGCTGCCGGCGCCGCCTCGGGCGCGCGCGCGGGGCCAATGAGCCTCTTTTGGCTCGACGCTCTCGGGCTTCATCTCGTTGAGGCCTTCCGCCAGGAGGAGGGGCGGGGCGGGCAGTGATGCATGGGCGGAGTCCGTGACTTACTTGTCTGAGCTCACGCCCCCGTCGCCTGGATGACCACATTGGTCGCCGTCGCACTTATTACTTCTGGGAATGCCGTAACTACCGTGTACACGATAAATTCGAGGAGTTATTGTTGGAAAGAACTTATTTATTGTAAAATGGAATTTATATGCATTAAAATACCCTCATTTCTGGAAAAAAAAGTTTGTTTACGTGCTTAGCTTACAGATGAAGTGTATCTCCTTCCGAGTAGAGGAAATTTCAGAGTCAATCTGTAAAGCCGAGCAGAGAGAATGATCGCGGCTTTAAAGGAAAATAACTAAGAAATTATTTGAAATTGGTGACATCCGTGTTGTAGTAATTCATACTAAATGAATAATGTTGAATAAGCATATCAGATATAAAATTGGATGTAATTCATTTAGGTATGGTTTCGGGAACTATTTTTTCCCATTTGTAGACCCCGCTGAAGTTTTTTTAATTCATGAAAACGTGCTTTGGGGTTTATGTAAAGAAATGTAACAAAAGGTTTGATTGTGTTTGTGGATAGATTTTATGTTGGTAATATTAAATGATTTTCATTCTTTCATTAAATGAGGTCCTATTAACAATAAGAAATAACATTAGCGAACGTTAGCAAAAACTCACTAGTACATTATTATCATGATTTATACAATTTTGCTATTTCAACCATTTACATCAAACTTTACCTTGATGTTACCATTTCTTTACTTTGAAACGAAGAATGGGTTATTCTGAATAGTAAATATCATCGATAGTATATATCAAATCTTTGAACCTTTCCAAACAATCGAATGAATTGCCAATCGTTATTCAGCAAATTACAAAATTCCGGATTGCAGTATTGCAAGTGAAAGGAAATTCTTTCGACGTTACATAGATGCGAATGATGTAAAGGTGTGTTATGACTGACGACTTTATGTATGGAGGTGGCAAAGTTCATTGACATAACTATTGTACTATTTCAACTTTTATATTTCTAATATTTCGCACTGGCTGATGGCAGACGAGTACTGTTTACTCCTATCTCGTGGAAAATTTGCTGCACTTCCACCTGCGCTCTTCACACACACACGCTCACACACAAAGGAACACATACTACATGCACTCGCAGGCTCCCTACACACACGCGGGAAACTTGGAGACAGGATTTTTTGTACCTGCGGGATAGACCTCGGCAGAATCTTTCGTGTAGTATACCTGCTTCGTCGGGATGTCAGTGTGATGTGAGGACCAAGGGACCGTTCTCAAATGACGGAACGCGCAATTGGGGGCGGGGAAGACTCGCCAAATGACATTGCAGATGGAAGACGAAGCTCGCTAACGGGTTTTGGGCGCCCTCTCCCCTTGCCAACTGGACGGTGCGGTTTGTACGGAAGGGGGGGGGGAGGGCCGGAAGGAGCCTCTTCGCCGTGACGTACGACTTCCCCTCCGAATCCATTTGTACTGAGCGATTGTTTGCTAATACACCGTTACGTGCGTTGATTGGGCTTCGTCTCTGTCTTTTTTTTTTTATTTTTTATTTTTTGGAATGTCAGCAAATGACTTCAGTGAGCGAGCTCGAGAGGGGAAGCGCGTCGGTACTTTTTGGCCAAGTTCATTTTCGTCGATTGTGAAGCTAGTTTCGATGCCAGGGATAAGTTTTTTGAGGAAAGGTGAGCTAAATTATTAATATGAAATTCCACAATCGAATGGTTCGAAAAGTGTCTCGATTTTCCGTATCTAGTAGAATATTTACAAGAATGATATTTGAATTCTCGTTCAGAAACTGCTTTGCCTTTTGCTTTACTGTTCAAATACATAACAAACATAATAAAAAAAATTGACGAAGTCAAAAACACGACCCTCCTCCCTACAGATGGGTGACGAACCAAAATAGAAAGTAGTTCATAGTATATTTTTGTACCAAGATCCAGAAAATATTTCTTAATTCGTACTGTTATGACCCCAAAATGATCCGTATTAAAATTTGGAAAGTTTTAAAAAGAAGAGTATAGGTTTGATGCATGGAACAATTAAAATTGTGCATGTTCTAAGTGTTAGTGATTTTAATTAATTGTGAAGAGTGATAGATTTGTTCATTATAGATATACTGTGTTTTCAAAGCTTAAAGCGCACGTTATTTGTTTTGTAGAGCTTATTTTATTGAGATATTTTAAAATCCAGCAAAAAATAAATTGGTTGTTCGAGTTATGAAACTTGGTATATTGGTCATTTGGTGACGCAAATGAGGCGAGTTGCAATGTGTAGTTTCAGCGGGACGTATTGTAAAGGAAACTTCAGCTTCGGCTAAGAACTTTCGATTTGTTTGGTCGTTCTAGCCTAGGGAATACATCTTAGTTTTATGAGGAGAACGCGGTTTAAAAGAGCTTCCCCGCAGGAGGCAGCCGAGTCCTCGAGCGAAGCGATGTGGCGCGGCGCGGCGCGACTCCCACGCAGCCTCCAGAGGCAGCCACTGGGTCACCGGACCCCTCCCCTCCCCTTCCCCCTACCCCGCCCCGCCCCCTACCACGCTCCGGCCCCGCGAGGCTCTCCGGCAGCATTTCCCCCACTCACCCACCATCCCACACTCTCACGCTCCCGCTCCTACACCAGCACCCACTCGCTGTGTCACACTCCCACGCTCCCACTCACCCACATTCCTACTCTCACTCGTTCACTTACTCACCTACCCACGCCAGTGGCGGATCCAGGGGGCCATGCCTCCCCCCCCCCAAAAAAGGCTTTGAGTTTTTATTACCTTATGTTATTTGGCAAAATTGATTTAAATATTTATGTTAGAATTAGGTAATTATTTTAAAAAAATATTGAATAGTATCATACACACTACAAAAATAATATACAATATAATAACAATTGTTTATTATTTAACAAAAATCTATGATGGCCCCCTCCAAAACGATTGACTGGATCCGCCCCTGACCTACATTTCCTTATCAACATCCCCCCCACACACACACTCTCACTCATTCACATACATGCAAGTGTCTCATTCGTCAGGAACAACACACTCGCCTATCTTCGCTCTCATCCATTTTTCTCACCTCTCTCTCTCTCTCTCTCTCTCTCTCTTTCTCTCTCTCTCTCACTCACTCACTCACTCACTCACACACACATACGCGCACTCACACGCACACACACACACACACACACACACACACACACACACACACACACACACGCACACTTCTCATCCACAAAGTTGATGTCATACATTGAGGAAGAATGCGAGAACATTTCTGCCGCGAACTAGCCGCCTCCGATGTAATCTATTCCAAGAATAATTTTCATCTTGTCACGAACTGGCTAAAAAACCAATGACATATCCCTAAAAAATGTCAGACTGTATCAGAGGCATCATTAATGTTGGAAATAGTAGATAACCAAACGTGAACATTATGCAAACACACTTTCGGTTTTTCCCACCTACAAAGATCAAAATATTCAGCCTTTCACTCGAGGGACAGACAATCATCTGCCATCGGCTTGTGTGTGTTCGCTTCGCGGCCGCACGTGACCGCCCTATGGCTGCGCTGCTTGTGTTTCGCCTGCGCACGTTCACGGTGACGTTGCGCTGTCGCTGGGGCTTCGCAAAGCGGGACGTGTTCCGGTCTGCGCTGCTCGCTATGCGCGACGCGACCTCAAGAAAGAGTCCGTTAGGCGATTTTAAATACACTGCGGGAACACTAAATTAAATAGAAGAGCGTGGTTTAAGCACGGGTGATTTATCACTGTCCTAAGCAATGTGTTCAATGTCTGACAGTTCTATACAGTTGTGTCCACCGATATGGATTAGAGACGCATGATACATACGTATTAATTATTATACTGACAATAAGGTCTCAGAATAAACGTTACAAATGCTTAGAGCATGTGCCATTTACCCCCTGATTTAGTAGGCAACACTTCTTGCACTAGTGTTGGGCAGGTACAGGAAATCTCTTTCCGTCAGAATGTGAACCTAACACACTTCAGGGGATGAAAATCATGGACAAATTTATGTAAAATTTATTCTGAGACGCTCTGTAGCTTTTATCACTTTCCGTAACCTCAAAATTATTCCAGCCTTTGATTTCAATTTCTTCAAAAAAACGAAATTATTTACGAAACAAACAGGTAAACTAACATAAAACCTAAACACAGAACTCTCCTGTCGAATAAAACAGAAATCTTTCATATTTTGTCCCTGCACCATAGGTCTAAAGTCCACAATCATGATCTGTAATAATTTGCAAAAAAATATTGGTAGACATAGAAGACATGACATGGGCGAAAATGGTCGTTCTTAACATGTGTTAATTGACAATGCTATAGTCAATGAAAGAACCCTTTAGGGAAATCGAAGGTCATGAAATGTGCTTGCAATTGATGCTCTTCGTCAGCTGGTGACATGGGCTTAAGAAGAAAAACAACAAGAGGAGGAGGAAGAAGAAATTGAGAATTAAATTATGTTTAGGTTGTAGAAGATGGCACCTTGGGATAAACAAAAAAAAAGAAGTAATGCTTGTTAAGAATAAAATGACAATGGTGAGGAATGTGATATGTTATAAAGAAGAAGATATATAGAAGTAATAAATGAATCATAAGACCAGAATGCTGATAACGATGGAGAAGAAAATGATGCCATGTTAATTAAATGTTGCTGTCATATTTTTCTGGCGTAATACAAGGGAATAGAACTGCCAGGTGGCATCTTACCTTTTGCGTTTGCAACACGGAGTGTGGTGTGGTGTGGCGGGGTGGGGCGAGGCGGGGCCTCCTGGGGTCATGTTTTGCTACGGGGAGCTCGGCGCGGCGCGGCGGGCCCGCTTCCGGAAACAAATGAGGAGTAGGCGCGCACTTCCGGCGCGGAGCGGCGCGTTCCCCAGGCGGAACGTCTTCCTCCCCGAGCGCCTGGTCCCGACCCCGCTCCTCTGCTGCGCTCCGCTGCGCCAGGGGTTCTGCGCGCGGAGGCTCGTCTTTTTTAATTTTTTTTTTAATTCTCAACATGGTAAATTTACAATCTATTTTCCATTAAAAATAATTAGTAAATATGATAAAACATTTGTAGTTGATAATGACAATTTGTTAGTAAATGTATCCCGTCACCGTCACCGTCACCGTCTTCTTGAGTCTAGTATAGAACTATATATATA